>CAEFZX010030581.1:0-65729 GCA_903066825.1 Alfaro cultratus | reverse complement strand
ATATATTCTTACTCTTTCTTAATATTTCTTCAAAACCCAGACAATTAGCATGACACAAGCAGGTGGCAGCTTCATTCACAACAATAACACAGACAAGAGCTGCAGTGAGCGCCTCCGCTGATCAGCTGTTACTGCGCCGAATTTCCGTTGGCTCGCTTCATAAATAAATATTTACAATCTAGCTCAAACAATTAGTCATTCATAACTTTTGCTCAAATATCTGGCTATTTTACCTTATCTCACTTCCCCATGCAAGACAGCCGGTATAAAAAGCAGCGCTAATTGATATTTACCTGTTAACAGACAAGAGCGACAGTTAGCTGAACAGTTAGCTCAACAGTTAGTTCCTCCGCTGACCAGCCGTTACTGCTCTGTCAGGAGTGCTCACTGTGATCTATACGCCCTCTGGGGGCGAACTGCTGTAACTACAGTTCAATGTCTTTCAGTCCGAATAGGAGTGTAGTGTAACTGGGTCTATATTAATAGTTGTATCTTTTCACAAAATGTTTTCTTTAATGTATTTGTCCGCTTATACTTGACTGTCCTTGTGTTCCTCTCTGTCTGCTATAAGGGGTTTGGTCCTCCAGCTCCACCTTACTTTCTTCTTCTTTTGTTCAGGGTCCTCCAGGACTATTATAAATATTAAGTTATTAATTTCCTCTTCCCTTTTGTTACTGGTTCCACTGGGGAGAGGCAAGTTTTATAATCCATTGGAATCCTTTCATTTATATTGTTTAAATGTTTATTTTTCCTGATAGGTGTTTGGATATTTTCATTTGAGTTGCTATTGCACCTTTATAATATTTGATGCATGCTAAAACTATTATTTTGTATATATCGGGTTGGAGAACTGGAGCATATACTATGTGCTAATGCTAATATCTCCCGATTGACAGATTAAATAAACTGAGACTTAGTGTTTTGTGGTTTGTCCGATCACCGCATAACGCACACAACGCAGAAGTCCACCGGTCACTGCAGCTTAAGAATAATTTCTGTAGTCAAACAGAAGTCTTTAAATAAAGTAAGAAAAGGGAGGGAGTGAAATTATTTCTAATGTCCATTCTGTCACGTGTTTCGCTTTAACTAGGACGATGGAGGTAAATATAGAAGAAAACTTGATGGAGTCTGGAAAAGACTTTAAACTGTGTTGGAGGTTCGCCTTCCAGCAGGTAACAATCCTAAACATACATCCAGAGCTAAAATAGGACGGTTTCAATGAGGGATGTCCAAACTTTTTGTAACTTGGGCCAAAACTGTCAAGTCAGAAATATCTGTTGGCCTACAAAATATACATATTTCTAATAAAAATTCATACTGTAATATTTTTTAACCTACTCAACAATGTAAAAGTTTAATTAAACAAATAAACTGGTCAGATTTTTTGTTTTTGTATAGCCATAACGTAACTAGTGGGTTTGCCCTATTCTAAGAAATATTTGTCAGGTGCCAAATGAAAGAAATAGCTAAAGGTTTGTCAGTTCAGGGCAATAAGAACAGTGTTTCAGTGACTGTCTTTGAAACGGAATAGATATTCTTGATATATTACAAATAACATGTTTATTCAAAGATGAATAGGCTACTATAAGAAAATGTTGAGATGATTTCAATTTGAATAAAGTTTCCGTCTGCATTCACCACATGTCCTGGGGGGCTAAATTTGTATTATTCTTGAATTATTTTTGAAACTATCCATTGGAGTGGCCCAGTCAAAGTCCATAGATAGATCCAAGTGGAAAGTTTTAAAATTGGTGTTCACAGTCCATCCAATCTGACTGAACTTGATCTATTTTGTAAAGAAAAGTAAACAAAGATGTGTCTAGATGAGCAAAGGTGAAATAAAACACTGAACAAACAATGACCTTGCAGTTTATTACATTTTAATTCACTTATGGTTATCCTCTACTTTGTATTGATCACACATTCCAATAAAACACATTAAGGTTTATGACTTGAACCATTACAGTGACAATCTCTGGACTATTACTGCTTTATATTTCTGAAGGGATGGAAATCCTGAACTCACCAGACAGATTCTTCATTTCACTCTTTAATTTCACCCCGTCTTGTAGCAATGACCCTTTTTCTGAAACCGAAGCCATTTTTAGGCAGAAACTGATCTTGTTTTCATATATGGATTATAATTGTGGAAAAAATATGGATCCTAATTTTACTGAAGGCGCTCCTATGGTTAGAAAAACTACGGCCGATCCTCTCAGGCGTTCTCAACATGCAGGCTGTGCAGTTTAGTGATGAGCTTTAAAGTGCTGAGTTTTTAAAAGAAATACACTCTGTGATTACAACTTTTTAATACTACAGTGTTTTTTTCCTGTTAAAAAAACATCTAAAAATTTTTTTTGATGAGATATTGAAGGTTTTGTTGGTGTAAAAGTATTTAAATAAAATGTTCCTTCCAGACCGGTTTAAAGCCCAGTAGGAGGAAAATGTCGGCTGGCGAGTTTGTGTGAAGATATGATTCTCATTTTGCTGGAGGAAGTTATCACTGTAGATGAGAGTGACTGAGTGATTCTGTCCTGAACCAAACGGCATAGCGAGCAAATCACGGCCGACACAAACGCAGTTTCAGAGGGCGCCGGGTTCGCAGAGCTTTCTGGATGTTTCAACCTGCGTGATGCAGAACAGCAAATAAACTGTCCTGCTGTGTGGATTTAAAGTGGACTCAAACACAGCAGCCGTTTGAGTCCACTTTAAATCCATGAGTAGATTATGTTGATTTTAATGAAAGAATGGAGAGCAAAACATTGAAAACAAAGATCACGGAGAACAAAGGGAGCCAGAGTAGAACAAAAAATCACCGGTAAGTAACGAGATTTAACAAGAGTAACCAGAAAAGTCTAAATACTGTTTTTAATGAGTTGAATGACAGTAGCTTCATTTCCACTGACCATTTAACTTCACAATTTGACTTTTCAAAATAAATTAGCTTAATATAAACATGCTAAGTTCAGAAAAACTCATATTTTTTGATAAAAGATGTTTGTGCTAGGATGAGGTGGTCAAAATTAGTGTATTATGCAAAAATGCAACATTTATTTGTAATTTTCTCCAGTCGTGATCAGCAACATGATGTTGCTAAAAAGATGCAGAAAATGACAGGAAGTGGTAGGAAGATTTTTTATGACTTATTCATGTAGGATTTTAATTACGTTTCTTATTGGAAATTCAGCAATTATGAAAATATATGTATATATATATATATATTATATATATTTTTTTATATTAGCGAAATGTTGACAAAGTTTTTTGTCCGTTTGTAATGGAAACACAGCTTCTGTCTCAATGCTTTTTGGGCCGTTCTCTGCTAACCAGAGATGGATGTGAGTGAAAATCCCCGTTTGTTGAAGCAGCTCATCTGGGAGCAACAACAAGTCACTTAAACCCTTTTCTCCTCGTTCTGGTGCTCAGTTTGATCTGAGCACCAGACCCTAAGATCCAGCTGATCTTTGTTTGTCGCTTCTTCTGCTGGAGAACCTGCGTTTTCTTTAGTCGAGTTTTTACATTTAGTGGAAGAAAAAGAAAATAAAACCAAAGAAGTTGCTTCCTTTAAACATCTTATGCTGCTTTTTCTATCCCCAGTGGATAAGTCATTGCAAATCCATGGAGATTTGAGTTCAAAAACATTAAACACCGACTTAAATTCAGAGTCACTCGCCCTGACCTGGTTCACTTCCACAGCCGACCGTTGGCTATTAAGTCAAGTGGTTTCTGGCGCTCTCCACCTCAGCTCTGATGTCTTCTCGGCTGGCTCTGTCCTCCGCAGACTCTCTCGCATACAGAGACATGCTGAGCATCATTAAACAGCACTCTGCTCTGTTCTCCTCAGGCTCACGAGTAGCAGGCATGTGAATATGGAGAGTTCTCACTGTTTGATGTGGGAGAGGAGTCAGAAAAGCCCAGAGAACGCACTGGCAACAGTTTTTACCTCATAGGAATGTCTAACTCGGTAAAAGTGTTGATTTGAAGCGCCTTTGAACTCGCCGGGCTGTTTACCTGCAGATAAACGTGGTAATGAATGATAGAGGCAATACCTGCACGTCCAATAAGAAGACACCTGCTCAGAAAGTGAATTTCCGGCATCAAAGCAGCTGATAATGATAATGGTTCCGAGCCATCATCCCATATTAGAGCTAATTTAAAGTTTCCCTGTTTAATCCCCGTCTGTCGTACTTAAAGTTTATGAGTTGTGTGCTCTACCTGCCATTGTGCTGCAGCACAAAGATACGCAGCGGCTCTGACCCACTTTCATCTGTCCTAAAAGACGGGTTCAGGCGCACTCGCGCAAACAGTCCTAATTGGTGGAAGGCTTGTCACCGGTGCTGCTTCCAGCCTCGGCTTTTGAGATGCACTCCAGCGTGAAGCGTCAGGATTTTCAAATGTCATATGTGAGCTCACACAGCTCTTCTCTAACAAGCAAGCGTTAACCTCGGCTCTGTGAAGACGAGAGGATCCTCATTTGCTCTCCTCATATCAGCAGATGACGAGACGTTGCTTTTACTCTGTTTGCCACAAATGTCTTCAGAGTTTCTTCTTATGTTTTCATCCTTTAAAACTGTGGTTAGAAACAGCTGGAAGAGAAGCATCTTGTTTATGTGCAACCATATCTGCATATTTGTTACTGATGTGAAGAACCAGCAAAATGTTTGCATCGCGCTTTGATGATTGCAGCTCCAGCATCATTCGGCTCCCTTCACAGTTTATCACTGTGATACCTGTGATAAACATGTGGACTGCTGACTGAGCCGGCCCTTAAAGAAGGTTGATTGTGTGTCTAGTAAACCGTCTCTCTTTGGATCAGGAGGGACCGAATGCCTGCTACTCTTGAGCCTGAGGAGAACAGTCCTAGAGAGCTGCAGTCCTGCAACTTTGGGATGCATTCCTTCTCCAACACACTGAATTAAATGTACTCAAGTAACAGTAGCACTACTTCTACATATTTTTATTCAAGTAAAAGTAACAGTTAGCCATGCAAGAAGTTACTCAAGTAAGAGTGTAAAAGTATTTGGTAAAAAAGCTACTCAAGTATTGAGTGCCAATCATTTACTATTTAAAAATTACATAATCTGATGGACCAAAATATAAAGTTATGTGTAAATGTAAGTATTTCAAAGGTCAGAATGAAAATAATTCAAATACCAATTACAAAATAGCAAAATTAGACAAAAGAAAAAAAAAATCTAAATCAGTTTCTTTCAACATAAAACTAAAGAAACTAACAAAATCTGTAGGTGTTTATCTGATGAATTTTTGGTTAAAACATGTTTGTTCTTCAGTGAAGTTACTCACAGTGGGTAGAAAATCCACAAGGTTTACTTAAGAGTAGAAATACTTCATAATAAAGTTACTCAAGTAAAAAGTACAGTATAGTAGAAATACTCCTAAAAGTAATTTTTCCTCATGTAACTGAGTAAATGTAACAAATCCCTGATCCTCCAGCAGATTTAAGAGTGGAAATTATGTTCTTTCTCACTTTGTGTGTCTTCAGATCCACCTGTAGTGTTAGAATTTAAAATTCTGTTAGTTTATAAATCACTGAACAAATCAGCACCACAATACTTTAAAGATCTGCTGTTGTCATAGCAACCTTCCAGACCTCTCAGGTCTTCTGGTTCTGGTCTGCTGTGCATCCCCAGAACCAGAACCAAATGAGGAGAAGCAGCATTCAGTTTCTATGCACCACAAATCTGGACAAACTTTAAAAAAAACAAACACTTGTTTAGAGTAGCTTTTGAAACATAACAAAGGAAACAATTAACATTTTGATGTGCAATGACGACAAAGTGTAATGTCTCAGCTACTGACTGTGTTTTCTATGTCTTTGTATTTTTGTGTTTTTATGATTTAAAGCACTTTTCCTTGTTGCTGATAAACCAAATAAACCCGAAGCCCAGTTTTAGTCTGATCTGACCAGGAAACAAGTCCAGTTAAAGTTACCGGTATGATGTAGTGGCCAAACAGACTGCAATGGTTGTCATAGAGATTTAATCTGTTTTCTCACTTCGTAGTCCTGTAGATGTTTTGGGCCTCTGTCAGATCAGAGTTTCTGCGTTCTGCTGGTTTGTTTTCACCAAACCGTTTGTCAAATGAACTGCAGCCTAGCTTCTGAAAGACGTATTCCCCTGAGGTGATGCTGGGAGTGCCAGCGCTGAGATGCAGTTCTTTACGTAAAGAAAACTTTCTTCTTTTCATCTCCTGAGCTGCCACTTCCTCTGAGCATGTCGTGTGTTTCTATATATTGTTGGCAGAGGTTTTTCACCTGTTCTCAGCTCTGCTGTGTGCTTGGGTGAATCCCATAGCCTCGACTTTTACACTAATTAGCTTGAAATCTTTCTCGTTGTTGTTCGTACTTAGCAGCAGTTGTGAGATACTTTCATCAGACCATGTTGCTATCCTGAGTTTTTATCTCATCTGCCCTCCACGTGTAACTGTGATCAGTTTCTCCAAGTGCTTGTTTTGGTTGTGTGTACCCACAATGCCCTGAAAGGAGACCGGATGCTTTGTGGCAGAGGAACTCCTGAAATCACCTGTGTGCTCCGACGCTGAACTTTCTCATATTATTCTCCTCTTCCTCTCTCATATCATTAGTGTTAATTAGCTCAGAGCCACTCAGATGAATCAGAATTATGACATTTATATACATTAAATGACTTTGAACTGTAAAAAATAAACCAGTAGACAATCCCATTAGCTTCTTAGCTAACATTTGTCAACTCCTTTGGCTTGCATTCCTGTCTTTGCTTCTTTCGCCAACGACTTACTGCCACCTCCAAATCTATGGCAGGTTTTGCTCACTTTAAATTTTAAAAACAAACTTTTGCTACCTGAAAGACAGCTCAACATACATCAAATTTGCACTGGCTCTGTGCTCCATGTGACCCTGGCACAGATAAAAATTGCTCCAATTTTCTCTGGGGCATCACAGTTTTCGAAATATAATGCAAACTTTATTTTATTCTTACCAATTTTAGCATTTTCTCCCCATTTCACCACTAAAGAATGTGTTCTTGTGACATCGCCTGTTTCAAATTGAGCTCAAAATGCAGTAATTTTTCATAACGATTATATATATTATGTGTGTATCAGCCTGTAACTAATTATTATTTTCATAACTGACTATTCCATCAATTATTCTGAATATTAATTGATTAACAGGATCATTAAATCGGCACATTCTGCAGATATTTTTTATTTAACCACTTAAGACTTTTTATACAATATTAGAAATATATTAAAAGATTCAAATCAACAAATATGTTATATTATTAAAACATTATTATTATTATCTAATATAAATTATTATAGTTATTAAATTATATTAAATATAATTTCCCTTTGGGATTAATGAAGTATTTTTCCAATTTTAATAATTCAATTACTTTTTTTAGGAATAAAATAAACATTTTATTGCCTGAAGTTAAATAACAACATTCCTTTATTGCGCACTTGCTAATTAGTTTCAAAAGATGAATCTGCAGCTAAAAAAATATTTATCATCAACATGAAAAGTTCAGATGTTTCTGCTTGATTTAGCATCAGTACAATGTTGGACTAATCTGTTGACCATTTTATGGATTAAGTAATTACCGTATTTTTTGGACTATAAGCCGCTAATTTTCCCCCGCGCTTTGAACCATAGTTTATGGCCCGGTGCGGCTTTTCTGTGGATTTTTTTTCAACCACCAGGGGGCGCGTTAGCAGGAAGTGAATCATTGGAAGTCAAAATTTGAAATCAAAGAAGAAAGCACTAATTTGTATTTAGAACAAGCACATGCTAGCAGCAGGCATGACGGAGAAATGTTTTCAAACTCAAACCCCTCATCATGGAAACCACACGAAGAAGTTCATATGATGCAGCTTTTAAGTTGAAGGCTAAAGATCTGGCAGTACAGATCGATATATATACGTTTCCAGTCTTTTTTGTTGTTTTTTTTACTTTGTGGGTGCGGCTTATAGCTGCGCTCTATAGTCCGGAAAATACGGTAATAATTAGACAGCAAAAGGTGTTTTAGTGGGAGATTTTAAAAAATTTTTTTTTACCAGAATTTGAACTGAGTGAAGCCACATATTTACAGGAAAAGCTTGTTTCATTTTATCTTAAATGGAAGATGTACATGTTTTTTAATACAGTTTTGGCTTAATTACTTATGTGAGTATGTTATTTCCCAAATTAAAATTTTTGAGTCTGTGTACTCCAGTTATTGATTAATCTGTTATTAAATAGTTGAAGAACATTTTGATAATTGATTTGATTAATCGTTTCTGCCTTGACGTGTTTGAGTCAACGTTGTCTGCTCTTGTTCTTTCTATCACAAACATGTGATAGACGTCTTTGCCTGTCTTCCCCATTTTGAACAGTAGCCAAGAGAAATGGGCCTCTGTGTCGCATAACAATTAAACCCCAAAGGGAAATGAGAAGTCCTAAATTACTAAAATAAAAACTCAGCAACCAACTTAAATAAAGTATCATACAAAACAAAAATATTTCTATTACACTGGAATTGTTGATGCCAATAAGTGTGATATTGATGACTACACGTTTTTTTGTCAATTGAGTTGCCTAAGCACTTTTCAGTGTTGGATTATTGTACATACAGGCCAAATTTATGTGAAGACTTCTTGCTACGCGCGGTTCTGATAAGTTTGCAGGTTGCTTTGCTAGCAGTGATGTTTAGCTGGAAAACTCTTTTGCATAACAGAGAAAGGGTTTAGTCTACCAGACTAAACAATAGTCCGCAAAGGGAATAAACTGTTTTTATGTAAGCTTCTGTATTCGCGGCTGTGGCTGTCACTAATGTTGTTTTTCTTCCACCTACACAGCAAGACACTTTTGAAGATTTTTCATCAAAGTCACAGTGGGAGACATTTAAAGTAAGCGCTGTAGAAGTAGATGAGGCAGATTGCGGTGAAGTGCAAGGAGCAATAACTGCAGGTATTTTTTTTCCCCTCTGTGCTCCCTTTTCTTTCTCGTCCTCTGAAATTAATTTGAGATGTTTTTAAAGACATAATGCACGCACTGAAGAGCTCGTAACCTTTTGTTTGAGCAGATATCGCTTCTCTCTCTATGACTCCCCTGCACTTATAGTGTGGAAATCTGTAACCTGTGTGAGTTTTACTCAGAGCTGAGAGGAGAAATTTAAGTGTAGAGTGGTTTCATCAGGTGGAGGATTACTAAAACCATCAGAGGTTTTTATGTTCAATCAATGATCTGACTCCCCTTTGAGCTCTTGTGTTTCTGAAGTTTTTGACTCAAAGAGTAGAAGAGCGGTGAGGTATTTCTCTGTCTCTTATTCTCCTCACTAGGTGGCACACTGATCAAAGTTATGCCAAATCAGCTTCACCCATTAAACCGAAGTAGAGCGCAGTCTGAATAAAGTACGGGTTATTACTCAGTCATGAATTAGCGTCAGAATAGATGTGCAATGACCTTTTTCTTGTAGTTTTTACCATTCATCTTTGTGGGTAATTGCATGTTATTAAAAGTGGGGGCATTTAAAAAGATAAAAAGTTCAAATTATCGAGTATAATAAATAATTTATGTCTTAAATGTCAAATATTTTACTGGAATATGCTCTGTAAAGGCAGTAAAAGTTAGAATGAATCAGTCTTCTAATGGTAGAAGAGAAGGATGTTTTTATTTCAATGTTGCAGCGAAGGGTCAGAGCTTCCAGATGGTGGCAGTGTTGCCTCGATCATTTTGGTTTCCCCGTTTTAGGGTTTTTATGTTCGGATGGAGAAGTTGTCATGCTGAGATTATGATAGCTCAATTGAAGAGTGCCAGAAAGGCTTTTATCTCCTCTACTTAGATTTTTTTTATTTATTTTTTTGCTGGAAATGAGATCTGCATATTCTACATTTGCAGATAAGAGATGTGTGAAGCAAAGCTGCTGTAGAGCAGAAATGTTGAGAGATGTGTTTGATCAGATGTCTGGCTGATGCCATTAATCTTAAATCCTTCAGATTATGGTGATGTCTGGTTTCATCCTCATATTTTGGCTTCATGGATGAAATCCTTAATCAAATTAAATCCTTTACACCTGAAGATCAGCTTCATGTGTTCAGGGAGTCTTTGTTTTTTTTGTTCATTAGTTTTATTTTATTGTCGGCAAATTTTAGATGATTTTACTCATTAAAGGAAAAGAGTTACTCATCTCTTTGCTAAATCATGAGCACATCTTTTATTAATCTTTACTAACCTGATTACTGCTAAACTCTTACAAACAAAACACTTTAAAGACAACCTGTTATGATTCCTTGAACAAGTTAATGGTCTACAAAAGATGTTAATCTCTTTTTTTTGTTTGTTTGTTTTTGCACAAAATCATTGTTAAATCTTAAATAACTGTGTAGAAAACATATATGTGTAATTACCTGCAGAAATGTTATTTGAAATGTATAAAACTGTGCAAATACCAGTGAGCAGAACAGACCAGATTGATGTTTTAATCTGTTCAGTTCTGCCTGTTTTGAGCTCCTTTCAAATTGAGCTGTTTCAGAACATTTTGTCACTTTAAATCCGAATAAGCTGGTTCTGGCCATGCCCCCAAATCAACGTTTACACTCACACTTGAAAATGGCTGCAAAAAGATGCGCAATAATTCAACCGTACATCTTTGAAAAGCAGAAGTGGAGCCTCCCTGCACAACCAACAAGAATGCAGCAAGTGGTTTCTGAATAGTAAGTCTACAATAAAACATTTGCCTTTTCCAGAAGTCATTGTACAGCACATACAGCAGTAAAACCAGCTGGCTGGAGTTCTGCTGGGGTTGCTAGGTAACTGACAGAATTCTGCTGGGGTTGCTAGGTAACTGACAGAACTCTGCTGGGGTTGCTAGGTAACAGAACAGTGCCTGCTGATTTGTGAGTTACTTTTGAAAAGAACAACTGGTTGGTTGTTTTTTTTTAAGGGCTTGAGCTGATTTTAGAAATAATTGAGACCCAAATGGAAGTACAAAATAAAAATCTTTCATAGGTTTCCTATAATAGGCCCTTCTGAAAATATGACGTTGCTAAAAGATCTTAAACAGAAACACAAAAAGCCGCCATCCACCCACAAAGGTAGAAAACATGGACACTGACTCCTTCTAGGAATGGCTCATCTATAAAAATAACTCCAAGAGTTCATCAGCGACTCGTCCAGGAGGTTACAAAAGAGCATCAACCCCAGTGCAGACCTCACTTCTCTCGATTGATGTCAGTGTCGATCATTCCATGGTAAGATGGAGACTGACCCCCTGCTGACACCGGTTCCTCCCAATGATATAGAGTACCGCCTCCAGTGCCTCAGCTCTGCTTCAGAAAGATAATTCACCCTTCCAGAAAGCAAAAATGGTTCAGCATTGGTTCAGGAAGCTTGATGAGGTCGACTCTAAAGACAAGGACGGAGAACGAGAGAGTGTGAACGAGTTCAATCAACTCTCTAAACCCAGAACTTATAGGATCTGCTGCTGTCATGTTGGCGCCAGATACCATAACATAGATTCATGTATCTGATGGAGTTAATGCCTTTTTAACGGTTCAGTGCTGTTTGGCAGCAGAACTGGGACCCACGCAGTATTAGGCAGGGGGTCTTAATGCTAATTATGTAAATCACAAGCATGCCACCAGAAATTTAGCTTGGACTGCAAACTTTGCAGCTTACATCCAGAAAGGAACAGAAAGTGGAGCTTAGAAACAGTAAAAGTTGATTTACAGGACTCTAATAAATGTGCTATGGAGTTAGAATAGAAAGGAATAAGCCTTTATTGTTCCACAGTGGGAAAATTCAGGTGTAAAAGCAGCAAATTCACAGGACACTGAGGTTCATACAAGGACAAAAGTCTAAAGATATACGTATATAAAAAAAACAAAGTTAAAAATAATGTACAGTAATGGCTCGAAGGTGGTCAGTTACCATTATTTACTTTATGGTCAAGTAAATAATTCCTTTATATTCTTGAAAAAGTACTAGTTCCACTTTCAGATTAATTCACTTAGCAAGAATATGTGTTGTTAAAAGTGAAATAATCTGCCAGTGGAACTACGTAGTACTTTTTCATGAATATTAAGGAATTACTGACTGAAAAGTTACTTGTAAGTTAGTTTGTTTTATTTCAAGCTCTACTAAAATACGTTGTAAGATTTTGCAGGGGTTTTTGTGTCTTCAAATCCGCAAATCTACAGCAGAATTGAAAAAAGTGAAAAATCGAGCTGTTTCAACGGTCCAGTAAAAGCCCAGAGCTCAACTTGGTTTAAATGTTGAGGATGTTTGTATAAACCAACATCAGCAAGATTGACGGACTGAATAAATATTGTATAGAGGAGTAAGAAAAAAAACCTCAACAACAAACAGAAAGCTAGAAGCCTTTATGAGATGTATTTTATTTATTTTCATTTATTTTGGCTTGACTAACCATACCTCACCTGTATTTTTTAATACAAACTTTAATATCCTGTTTAAAGTGAATAGAATATTAAAAGAGAGAGACAAGCATTTCCTGCAACCATTTTGTTGCAGGAACTTAGTCAAAACAAAACAGAGAATAACAGTAGGCCTGTCGCCATAACACATTTAGCTGGATGATAAATTGTCCCAGAAGGTATTGCGATAAATTATAATATTGTTCTTTTGAGACCATTTATAATCAATATGAATGCAGTAACACATTCTCAAAGATTAATAAACTTTAAATTCTATTGAACGTTTAACACTGGACCTGGAAGACATTTTAAATATCCAAAATAAATAAACAAAACTACAAATAAAATGAATCATGAAGTCTCTGTAAATTAAATTGTCCTTCAAAAAAAGGGCTATTTGAGACCAAAGCAGTAGACTGAAGACTTTTGTCAACCAGTTTTTGGCAGAAAGAGGAAAATGATCAATCAGTGAAATTGTTTAATTGTTTTATTGCTTATTCTGACAGGACTTCATAGCAGAGCCATAATGGATTTAAGACTAAAGAGATTTTCCCAAGTTTTACACGATCCAACCTTTTTAATTAAGAGAGTAGCAACTTTATCCGGTGAGAAATCAACAACCTCCTGACCTGAATCAAAGTAAAACAGTCTGTTTTTCAGTATTGTGTGAATATTTAGTTGTGAAGTGATTAAAATGTGGCTCAGTTTTCTCTTTCGGGATTGCTGTGGATTTTTACAAACTCCCTGATCCTTTCCACTGATTCTGAGCCCTTTTGGCGTTGAAAAGCAACATGTTTGGAGCAGCTTCAAATTGCTTTGGCTGAGACTGCCGAACCGAGTGGACTCCAACTCCAACAGAAGCCGAGGATTTGGTTTTATTTGCTTTTTAGCACGGTTTCTCACAAGAGAGTTGTTTGAACTCATTTAGTTGCATCTCAGACATCTGCATTTAAAAAGACTCCAGTGATAATGATAGCACAAAATGGGAGTGATTACTTCTCTGTGCGCAGGGACATCGTGTTATGAGAGAGTTTTGTCCTTTTTTTAATATGGAGATTAAATCCTCTCTTCACAAACACTGTACCGGCTGACTGAACACAAACATGCCTCATTAGAGTCTCATTGTTGATGTTGTTTTTCTGCTGTGGGTGGCAACAAGGATTGTAATGAGCTGTCTACATCTCACAGTCAGCAGCCACTGAGGGCCACCTGTGTGTAGGAGTTCGCTTCACAAAAAGTACAATATCCCTCTGATTTAAATGATTGCATGCCATTACATCATGGTAATATTACCTTCTAACAATTAAAAAGACAGAGATTCGGAAATTAACACATTGCCAGCACCCTTTTGGGAACTTTTGGGAACTTTACTACTTAACTTTATCAAAAATAAATTTACTGTAAGTCTAGTAACTTGACCTTTTAAACTTGTTTTTGACTCAAGATGTCTTCCATACATCCATCCCTCTATTTTCATCCATCCATCTTTGCAGAACCATTGGTTGTTGGGTGAGAACAAGGCTACTTAAGCATTAATAAACAATACGATGACGTAAATAAAAAAAACCTCAGGTATTAAATCAAATCTTTGCTTATTTCCATCCAAATTCAGGGACTGCATCCTTTAAAGATTGCATTTGAAAGCTGATTGAGTTGCAACGATGTCTACATTTCAAAGCCTTTCCATATGTGGTCCACAAATACGTCCTCTTTTTTCCTCAATTTGAAGAATGGGTCTGTCTTATCCTTCACAGCACAGCAAATCCCAAGATTCATTGCAGGCTGAACTTAAAATTTAAGTGTGTTAAAATTTGGTGGTACAACTGACATGAAAAGCTGAGATCTATTATTCAAAATTCAGTTTTTTACACATTTTTGTGTTTTCATTTGGATTTCTACGGCTTCTAGAAACAGTCCAATGCTGAAAACAACCCACCCAGCTGTTTTCTGGCAATAAGTTCATGTTTTTTGGTTAATGAGTCGTGTCAAAAGCCTCTCCGATAGTCAAGTCAGAATTGGCAGGCATTCCCCGTTACCTAGCAACCCTCAGCCTGGGCCCTAGCCCCGTTACCTAGAAACCCAAACTCCCCCAGACTAAATCAGCTGCACGTTCTGTACAGTTGTGTAATACCACATCTGTTTGCTGCCATTTTCACAAACAGGTCAAAGTTCAGTTGAGGGCGTGGCCAGCAGCAGCTCATTTGGATTTAAAGTGACAAGACGCCCTAAAACATCTCGTTCTGAAAGGAGCTCAAAACAGGCAGAACTGAGCAGAATAAAATCTCATTATCTAAGAAAGATTATGTTTTGTGTAGTCCATACACCTGAACTAACTTGTTCAAGGACGCATAATAGGTCACCTTTAAAGTGGTTCTGATGTTCGGCTCTTATTACTCATGCATTTTAACACTATTAAAATATATTTCTTTAATTAAGTCATTAATTTAATTAGTTGGAAAGTTTTGAATAAGTAAAAAAGAAAAACTTTTGGGAAGCATTTTTACTAGCTTTAGTCTGGGCTGTCATGGTTGCTAGGCAACCAGATGTACACTAAAATAAAGGTGGGAATAAATCTGAAGGTTCTAGACCACATGTGTCAAACTCGAGGCCCGTGGGCCAAATCTGGCCCGCCGTAGCTTTTTATGTGGCCTCTAGACGGCAAATTACTCCAGTTTTTCACAAATCTGTAAAATTCAAGCAAAATCAACAGATTCCCACATTTTGTTTCTGATTTTTGCTGCACATTCTTCTCAAAATTGGCCAAAAACATTGGGTTTAAGTGACTGCTGCCTCAGCCTTACTTGATGTCAAGTACGGCGATTAAAAAAAAGGTCACATTTAACATCAGACATTAGCACAAATATTTCTAAATTATCACCACAAAACCTATGATTCTGACAGCAAAAATCCACAAAAACAATCACAAAATCCTGGATGGACTGATCAGTGTGAAAAGATCTTTAAGATTATTTCATTTTAAGGGTCACTTATTGAATGCAGAAACAAACAGATGTTTATTGATATTTTAACAGTTTAATGGGTTTTATCAATAGATTCTGCCACAACTTTAAGAACATTCAGATTTCTAATATGGCCCAAAATGAAAATGAGTTTCACACCCCTGCTTATTTATTTACCTTAATAAATAATGTGTTTCTGACCTCACTGGAAACAACACTGCAGAATAAATAACTCAGTAGTTCTCTTCAGTATGAAGATTAAAAAATATCAATGTTGGGAAAGGTGGTAATAATCCAGGATATCTGAGAGAATGGATTGAAAGGCTTCAAAACAAACAAAATGAAGTGTGGCGACTCATTGTGTAATTTTATTCACACTTTCTGTTATTAAAAAAAATCACCATGATGAACTTCTACTGACCAAACCCAATCAAAATTGTCTGAACATTTGCGTGAACTGGAGCGGTAATGTTCTCACGTTGGGTTCAGGGAACCGAGGCAAACACTCATATTTACTCTGTCGCCTGGTCTGGTTTGTTCCAGCATGATTATTAAATGTGAAAGTGTTGGAAACGTACAGCTGACCTGGAGTCGAGCATTGATCAGAGAGGAATCTGCACAAGGTTGAGGCAAACGTTTATTGCAAATGCAAGTGCGGTTCTGAAATTTTCTTTCAGGACTTTTTGTTTGTGGTCAGATGTTGCTTGGTGATGGGTTAGTGTTGACATGGGCCTATTCGTGGTTGTCATCCCAAAGTGTTCATCATAAAAAGCCACCTGTCTGTTTGTGGAAGAATGCAGTGAAGATGGGAAATTGAAATGGGAGGCAGTGCCTGCTTCTTCGCTCTGACAGCATGTTATTTTCAGCAGCAGCATGCCATTAGCTGGAGTGTTTGGCCATCTTCTGGCTGCAGAGGTCCACCTTGTAAATGTTGAATGTGAAATAGGAATCCAGTCATCAGCTGCTGTCGTAAACAGTTTACCCCCGTGTCTTCACACCCCCTTCCTAAACCTCGCCTCCGTCCTCTGATTTGATCCGCAGGATGATGCTCTATCTGCTCGCTGCTGGTAAACATTCCTCTCTTTGCTGAGCTTCTGCAGGTTAAGAAAAGCCTGGAAGGTGCGGCCAAAAATCTATGATCAATTCTGTGGGAAAATAAATAAATAAATCCTGACCTTGACTGTCACTGGTGACTCACATATTGCCTCAGTCACTCTGTCGCTCCAGTCCAAATTCTCCTCTCAGCCTGAACAGAGCTGAGGAAGAACAAAGTAATGCCCTCAAAAATAACATATGACTTATATGCTACATATAATTATGTACAACATATGCAAAGTACATGTTTTGCATCAGGGAAATGTGTGATTTTGAGCATTTTGATGGTATAATGAACGCATGGAATTAGGGGTGCACCGATTTATTGGCACTGATTTCCTCAACCTTTTCATGCATGAATTATGATCCTTTGTCAGGATTTTTTTTTTTTTATTTTAGATTTTCTTAAGGTATTCAAAAGAAAGGTAGGAAAAAAAAAGTTTTTTCTAGATGATGAGTTGTAATTTTCTCCAAATACAAAGTTGTTATTTGGAAAATGCATCAGTAGCATTGTTCTTTAGGGGTTACATGATGTCACAATATATTTTTTTACACCTCCAAGAGTCTTCGACAGTAGAAGGAGGGACTACTAGATGTTCCTGAGTTGCTTTTTCATCTGTCTGCCATCTGGGTTTAATAAATATTTTCTTGCACTTGCAGTGGATGGCCAGTAGTTGGCAGTGTATGGTATGTTGCACTAGTGTCCACTTCAATGGTTTCAGTGCATTTATAACATAAAAATTCATGAGAAACACAAGAAAATGACTTTTAGATGACTGTCCACTACAGTGAACGCTATGATTGTGAGAGTTAATTTTGGAAGATTGGCGATCGGCCGATACTTGCATGTGAACCCGATCTTATCCACCGACATTTACCTTAGAAATCAGCCACTGTCCTCATCTGACAGACTGGCCCACCAGGTCATTTCTGCATGTTTTCAGTAATAATATTCAACCCACTGCTGCCAACTCAGTGACTTTCTAACATTTCAGACAAAAATGTAATTTGTATCAGCCAAAATCAGAATTGGCAGTTCAGTTTTTTTTTTGGTTTTTTTTTTAAAAAAAAGATTGGTAATCGGAAACTGCAACCCGTGCACCCCTTCATGGAATTACATGAAATCTTAAATGGACCAACTAATAAAATGCTTTTTTGTCACATGGCAGAATGAAATACTTTTACACACGAATCAATTCAATAGTGCCACTCTCATTCACCTAATATATTTATTTATTTCAAACAGTTCTTTTTATTATTTAAAAAAACAACAACAAGAGAACAAACAGTAGGTTAGTGAAAAACATGTGAATACATGACCAAGAACAAAATAATTTGTTTCCTACTGCTTTTCTGTTTGAAAATGAGTAGGAAGAAGTGAACACTTATGTAATCCTGTCCCTTATCTCAGTTTAATGAAATACAGTATATCACCTGTTTAATTGCAACTTGGTTCAGTGCTTTGCTCAAGGACACTGAGGAAAGACTACTGTGTAAATGAAACACATCGTTGTTTGACAACTTCTGTTGTAAATAACATGTTTCTTTAATTTCTAAACTCTCAAACTGCCCTAATGTTGTAGATTGCATTATTAAAAGCGTTTTGTTTTTTTTTGTCAGGTTCTGTGTTGATTATTTGATTCTGGGTTTGATTACTGTTCTTTGTTTGCCGTATTCTTTGATTAGATCAGCCTGGTTTCTGTTTCTCTTCATTTCAGTTCTCCTTAGTGGGCGGAGCTAAAATCGCTCAAATCAAAATGATTGGTCTGAACTGGATTTAAACAATCAGCTTAGCCAATCAAATACCAGGAACGTTTTTAACGTTTAACAGTAACAGATTAAAAATAATAATTAATGGTGCGCCGTAGCACGGACATTTTTATATAATTAAATAAAAGCTGCATTAATAAATGCAGTTTAAACAGACTACTGAAAATAAATTTAAAGTTTAGAATCAATTTTTGATACAATAATTGCTTTATGTCCAGGTTTATTTATTCAATTATTGAATGATTTATTACATTTTTGGCTTCTTGGGGGATAAATATATCTTCCCAGCTCTGAGGGCTGCATTGTGTTAAATCCGAAAGAAGAAAAACACAGTAGACATTGTTACTGCAGCTCTAATCGTTACACAGCGGATTATATAATGGACTGAAAGTGAATTTCTAAGTCTCTGTAATTGATTTAGCCTAATAATGCTCGTCCTGTCCAAATGAGGGATTATTCTGAGGAGGAGAACAGTTGTCATGGATGAAGGAAACGTCTCAGATCACTAAAGTCTGATCCAGAAAAGGGCAAAAGCTTGACGAGAGACACAAAGAGAGATGTTTTTTAATGTGTTTTTTGTTGTTTTGCAGCTGTTCAGTCTCTCAACAGCCTGAACGACCAGATCGCTCAGTTCATGGTGACCCGACCCTGCAGTCTGGCTGATGAGGAGGAGGCCTTCATCCCCGGAGAGAGGGACACCCTCAGGAAGTCCATGACTCTGATGAGACACCTGCTAATGGACGCTCAGGTAACAACACCTTCTCTCTGTGAGATGCAGGATAATTCAGCTAACGCTGTAAAATAAACCATTCAGTCCTGGTTTTACAATCATGCTTTTCTTTTTGGGTAAGTGACAGTTTAGTGGAACTTCAACAAAGATGTGGTGGTTTAGTTTTGACTTCTGGAACAGCTTAATGTTGATCTCTAAATTTAATAAACCAAACAAATGCTATATTTGTAGTGGATAATCTGGATAATCTGGATCAGACAGAAAGATACAAAAACTGTTGCTTTTTGTTTTCTGTCCAGTACAACTGTGTAAGTTTATTTAAAATCAGTGTAAGTTTAAATTACTATACTTGTCTCTCCAGAATAATTCAGATTTTTGAGTTCTCTGTAAGATCTGTTCAGATAAGTCAAAATACTAATTTAAAAATGCTTCAAACCTATAACAATACAAGATCAGTTGCTCTCCAAAATGTTGTTGTTGTCTGAGTTAAATTCACAAAGCCTTTTGTAAAATGTATAGTTGTTTGAGTAAAATGTGAATAAACCTCATATTTGGCTCTTCATCTACTTCTAAAAGTGGGTTCTCCAAAAACTACTTCACAGAGCAAAAAAATGTTTCTGTGCTGAGGCATTTTGCCCACATTTAAATGTATTAAGCATGAATTTAATAGCAAATGCACTAATATGTACATATATATTCACTTACTTCACAACCTGAAGGAATATTTTTTAGTCTTAAACATTAGAGCTGTTTGTGTCGCGAAAAAATCTTCCACTGGTGGTGATTTTAACAAAAGAGAGGAGAAAATGAATAAAATAAAATAAAATAAGAGTCCCGTTATTAGAAACTAGAGTCTTTTTCTCTGTTATTTACATTACAAAGAGAAGCACCAATGTTTCTTTTTAATTTTAGCTTTATGTTTACATCATAGACATGTTAATCAAAACTTTGCATCTCTTAATAAATCAAGAAAATAGATTATTTGTCCCAAAGGGTTTTATAATCTGCAGCAGTGCAATATAAATCTAAATCATCACTTGCTGATTTAGAAACACTTTTCTTAATATAAAATCTTCATGATTCAGTCCTCAAACGTTTGGAGAGACCTGGATCTTACTCAAAGATTTCTGTGAGAAAATATTTTTCTTTGACTTTCTTATTTTTTTCTGCAGCTGCTATGTTTGTAGGAGAGCTGTGACAAAAATAATCAAATGGTTTTGTCTGCTGGACTTGATTCATCTTTTACATCTGCATAAATTTAGTGTGAAAATGAAGCAAAGAAAACTAAGAATAATTTGAGTAGTTAGATTTTTCTTTCTTTCTTTCTTTACAAAAAAACCTGAAAATTATTCAAAAAATTGGTGGAATTGACAACAAATCTAATAAGAAAACTTTGAGTTTTGTTTATAACTTTATGTCACACTTTGTATTTTAGACGTTACTTTTATTAATTTATAGGAAAGTTCCCAACGAGCTGAGGGAAAACATTAACAGAACAAGATTTTCCACGTATTTTCATATTTTCTCTAAAAGTTTTATTAGCATCATCTTCTTTAGACTGAACATTCTCCATTTCTCACAGTAAAGTCGGCCCAGCTCTGTGAGAACTTTACCAATCTGAGGCAAACGATAAACAATTCGCTGCTGAACTTTGTAAAGTTAGTTTTTAATTCTCTTCTTGGCTGCCTGCTCTCTGTTCGCAGCTACTTTAATAGTCTTACAGATTGAACAGGAATAATCTTTTGAGCTTAAAGAAAGAATCCTTTCCAAAGTAATAACTTTTTCTCTCTGTTTCTGCCTGCTGACGAATGCTTCTTTTATGGATAATAAATAATCATCTTTCTCTGTTAGCACCTTTAAAATACAAGTGCAACTCGAATTGTTCTGCAGAGCAAAGGCAAGACGCATAAATAAAAGGATAAAAGAGGACGAAACATAAATGCAGAAGCAGTTTACAAAAAGCAGTGGGTACCCAGTTGGTGCATTACATAGTGTACCAGAAGCAATAAAAGTAAAAATTATATAATATAAAAGTAAATCAAAGATGGAACATAAAATGTAAAGCAATAAACTTAGAAAAGTTGGTAAGATTTTTTTGCTTGAATGCAGAGGGAATGGAGAAAGCAAGCAGAAGTCTTGGCTTTATCCTGTTCCTGTTTATGTAAATTATTGGTTTGTAAAGTAATGCAGAAACAGAAAATCTTTATTTCGAGACAAAAAGGTGGTCCATACCATATATACAAGTCTGGAAAACATTAAGAGCCCACTGCACTGAATCCCATTGAAAACCTCCTGGTTTTTCCACCAAATATTGATTTCTGAACTCTTCCTGAGTTTTAACTTAGGAAGAGTAGTACTCAACAATACTACAATGTGTTGAGTATTGTAGTATTTTCATTTCTAAATGAATATGAACTTGTTTTCTTTGCATTATTTGAGGTCTGAAAGCACTGCATCTTTTTGTTATTTTGATCATTTCTCATTTTCTGCAAATAAAAACTAAATTTTTGCTTGGAATCTCAGAGACATGTTGTCAGTTAATAGAATAAAAGAACAATGTTCATCAACATATACCTATAAAAAGTAAAATCAGGGAAACTGATCATTCTAGTCGCTTAATTTTTTCCAAAGATGTATATTTATAAAAATGAAATAAAATAAATCAAGTAAAAGAAGAACACAGCTATAACAAAGCATATTAACAATTATTCCAATGTTTAAAAAAAAGCTAAAAGTACATAGTCGCAAAGTGTAGCAGTTGTCAGAGCTCTTATTATTAAGTTGTTTGATAAATCCAGCCGGTACAGAAATTCATACATGAAATTCCTCAGCAAAGCATGAAATGAAAAGTTGGACAAACATTTGACTTACAGCTGTCCAACGAGGAAGTCTGAGGAGGATATTTTGTTTTCTTTTTGCAATGTTGTTAATAACTTATTCTGAATCTGACTTCTATTATTTCACCCAATCAATTGTTGAGTCCACAGACAACAAACCAGGAAGATAAAATTCCCAATTCTTGATGAGAAAATTATGGGAAAACACAAATCTAGTCAAATCCATAATCTAGTTTTTCTGTCTCAGAGCAGAAAATTGTGGAAAACCAGTGAAACCACTGTGTTGCACTGTGGGAACAATCAGGGACGGCTGCGTGCATGTTAAAATGACCCGGCTCTTTACTTTCTCAGCAAAAAAAAAAAAAGTCTCACTTCAACAATTGACCCGCTTGCTCATCTGCTTTTTTGCCCTAAAACCTGCCACCATGGTGAACATTGGCTAATTGCAATAAATGTGAACCTACTTGTGTAGATATTCACATAGAGCAGCGGTAGGGGAGAGAAACACTCACTCGGATATGTATACGTAATTGCAGATCATTGTGAACAGAAGGTGTGCAGCTTTTCACATTAATTTACAATCATGTCAAAGTAGAAATTAACCAGCCGAGTGGAAACGTATAATTACAACCACTACAGTTTAAAATGTGAACAAAATGTTTGTCAGAGCTGTTTGTGCTCTCTTTTGTTTAGCTTTGACACCAATCACATGTAAACTGCAGGGTTTGAATGGTCCTGCTTCCTGGAATGAAAAGACACATTTTGTAGGCTTGTTGGACATTTCAGCTGCTAATTTAATACATTGGAAACATTTCAGTCTTCTGCACAAAAGCAGACATCGTCATGCTCTGCAGTCTTATTTCAGTGTCTGAAAAGCCATTAAAACAAATCGTTCTGAATATCTGCAGCTCATTTATGCAGTGAAAAATATAATATATGAGACCCACTTAAAAATAAAACTGAAAAAGTGACTTTATGATCCAGACTTAACATGCAACTCAAGTTTCAATCTCTCTTAAAATAAGATTAATCGGTTTTCTGAAGCAATATAAAACCCAAAACTAAATTTGACTGGACCTACCTAGCAGTCATTAATCTAAAATACTGAACATTTTAGAGTTTCCACACTAATAAAGATGCTTTTTACGTAGTTATTTTGTTTCAAAACATTTCATTGCTGCTAATGAGTGAAATTTATGTCGTCTTTTTATTATCATGGTGTTTAGGGATTGCTGCGTGCCGTTAGCATCAAAGGGAATATGCTACACCTAGATCACCTGTTAATTTTTTATTTATTGTTGGTGAACACTGGATTGGCCTAATCAAAGTCCAAAATGTAAGATTTGCTGAAAGACTTGCAAATTGAAGCTTTCTGTTAAATCTGAATGATGTTTCGTGAAAAATGTGTAAACCTGGTTTAGATCTGCTGCAAAAGTTGGCTCTACAACGAATTGACTGAGAAATTGACATTTTCACATTTCTATCTGTAATAAAAACCATGAATCTGTTTACTTTTACTTTACTGATGTGACTTGATCTCTGCATGTTAAAGTTTGTTGTTATGAGGTGACAGAATTTGACTAAAAGGTCAAGAGGTATGAATGCTTTTGTAAGATACTGCAGCATTTTTCATTTGGTTTATTATTGATTGCAAGAGAAAATCGACGCAGAATGAAGAACATTTATGAATTACTGAATGTTTCTGAAGTGTAGAGAAGAATATGTGACTCTATGAACTCAGCTACTGGCATCATGACCTTTTCACACTGACTGCGTAGTTTAAAATGTTCAGTTTTTAGTTTTTTTCTCCACAGAGGAGTCTAAATTGCTCCTAGGTGTGAGTTTGAACTGTGATGGATTGGCGACCTGCTCGCGTTCCACCTGGAGATAGGTGAGCTTAGCAGACTAAAAACATCTGTGTGAAGGGCCACAAGGAATGATTCCTCCTTTTACACCTTTTTATTTCACTTCTAAAGTTATTTATTTGTGCATTAAGGTATATAAACCCATTCATTCATCCATTCAGTTGAAATATTGATTGAAGTGTCCCTCCATTCTCCCCCGCCACAGATGGGATTGTAATCGATCAGTGAGGAGTGGTTCTCATTTGTCACTTTATTTTAACTTCCTTCTACTTTTTGATGAATGCTAAATAAATCCCGACACACTGATTCAATTGTACGAGCACTGTCGGCATCGTGGATGATGGATGCCGCGCTCTGCCCTCGTTCTCCTGGAGATATTTTCTCAGACGCAGTGTCATTGATTAAAGGGAAGGTAATTCAGCAAAAGGCCATTGCTTTCGCCTCTGCTCAGAAGTGAAAGATTATTAGCCGGCAGACTGTTCCTCCTGTTAGCATTGGGAGGAGCTCGGATTATCTTACCAAGAAGTTGTACTTGTTGGGGAAAAATAAAGCACACTCCTCAGACTGACAGATTTCTCTGCCTGTTGGGTTTGTTTATGTCGGGTTGTACACCTTCAGCTTTAGCTTGTTTCCTGTTTTTCACTTCGACGGGGCGACAAACGGCCGGCTCTGTCAGCTGGAGGCTTATCACTCTGAACTGACAGGAGAAAAAATATCATAATGGGATTCTGACATTTATCTGCTGTACACTTAGTCACATCTGACAGAACTAGTACAATGTCCTAAAATACACATTATGTAATAAATATGCTGATTTTTAAAAAAATCTGCTCTTCTCCATATGGACATAACCACCCAATGAATCAATGAGTGATAAAGAATAATTTCTGTTTCCAAAGTCAAAGTTTGTTGTGGATTCATTCTGAAGCTTTTTTATTTTAGCAATAACTAGACAGCAGTCATGATTGGTTTTAATTTTAAAAGATACTCTGTTAAGTTATCCAACTGGCTTTTATTTAATTTGTCAAATTTTCGTCATTTAAGAGCACTGCATTAGTAACCCTTCTATGTTCTACGTGGGCCTGTAGGTTGACTTCAGGTATACTGACTTCAGGATTGATTGCCTTGCGCATGAGCACAGAAACATAACAGAGGAAGCTGGAATTGAACCCGGAAATTTTAAGAATGCAAGACGACTAATCACTGCGTCTCAGTGCATATCAGTATAACTTGGATGCTTGTCAATGCATCGTGTCCTCAAGGTGTTTTTATTCTAAAAGAGAATATTTTTTTATTACATTTTGTTTGAGACTACAAAGTTACTTTCTCATGTACACAAATTAAAGCTGTTGGTGCCAGCGTTGGTTTGTTTTCAGAATTATGGTTTAATGTAGCAGCTGTCAGCATTTACATTATCTTTAAAGTCTTTGTTGCCTTTAATTTTGCTAGTCAGATGGGGAACATAGACAAGGGGGAAGACATACAGCAAAGGTTCAAAGGTCAGGAATCAAACCCCTCACAGCTCTGCTGCAGTCTAATAACCTGATAATCTCTTTTCACATTGGTCTTAATAATCAAACTTTTTGGTTAAACAACTGAAAAGCTTTTCCAGATGACTTTAATTTTCCTGTTGTAATCTCCAGATATAATCATTTACAGATTCTTTTTTAAGCAATCTGCAGCAGCCTGTCAGTCATCAACAATTATAATGCGGCCAAATTATGAATCAGATTTCTTTGTTCTCCACATCTGAAGGGGTCAAAGTCAAGTGCAGCGTCGTCCCATGTAGAGGAGCGGCTCTCGTCATGGAGAGGGGATCGCATCCATGAAGTCATGTTTCTGCTGTCAGATGGAATATGAAATTAGATCCTCTACTCTTTTCACATCTGCGCTCTCAGTTGAAGTGCCAGCAGTCCAGTCCGCAGCACCCAGCGTTTTGTGGTGCAAATTGCTTATGGACACTTTGTTGAAGAACCATGGATTATGTAGCTAATCTGACAGATGTCCTGATACTGTATCTTAAAGAAATCATCAGATTATCACTGATATGTCCACTACAATGCTGAAATTTAATTGTAGATACCCTCTTTCTGAATGCTGTCCTCAGATTGATTGCCTCATTCGTCATGTGCACAGATGAATTATGCATGTGCTCGTTGCTATGCTCGGGTGAATAATCAAATGGTTTTCTGTGGGTGTGGAAGCTGTGAAACGGCGAACACTGGACCTCATTTGGTGCTTTTGTGAAGTCAGAAAAGCTCAGACAGTGACGTGACAAAGGGCGGACAGCAGAGACTCTGCCCAGGTGATGATTCGGAGTCATCTTTGCAGCGTGCGCAGCCGACCAGCTCGGACTGAATAGCCAGTTATAAGGGTCAGCAGCCACATTTACGAAACTCACTCCGTGTACCACGCTACAAAAACATTCGCTGCTCGTTTTAGGGGATTTTATAAAATCTAAAAAGGATCATGCTGAAGAATTTCTTGTGCTTTGTTGTTATAGCTTTTGCGTTATCTCCTCCAACAGCTTCAGTCGATGTGAATGAAAAGGCACCAAAAGGAGCGTAGAGGAAACTCTTCACACAATGAATTAATGAGCAGTTACTCATTTCAAAAGGGCATACTGTGATCACAGCTGAAGCTCTCTGCAGCCTTGGCAGCTCAAGCAACAACATCTACTTACTGCAACCATTCAATGACTGGCCTCGTTTGTTTATAAACTAATTATATGCAAATGAATCATGGACATAAATTCATCAGGCAACATGTGACCTGCAGCTACTCTGCACTTTACAAAAACAAAACCTCACCAAGTTCATTTAGTTTAGTTTATAGTAAAAGTATCTTTCTACACTAGAAATGAGACAAAAAACTTACTATTAACTTTTCAGCAAGACAAATTTAATCCGCACTTAGTTGTCTACTATCTTCTGCTCTTTAAGTAAATTTAGCCAGTTTTAGATTGTTGAACCTAAATGTGAGTTTATGAAAGATAAACTTACAGTAGTAAGTTCTGTTAACTTTTATTAATGTTGTCAAACCTCAAAGAGTTGAATAAACTAGAGTTTTTGTGTTATTAAGGAAAATGTTTAGTTTAAGTTTGCAAAGCTTGAGGATAATGTTCTGTTCACACTAAATCTTTTTAGCAGAATTCATTGTTACGTTTAATAAAATTCATTATCAGATCAGAAATTTTCTTCATGCATTTAGAAACAAGAATTTAAATTATTCTTGTTTCATGTAAGAAAGAAAACTTTTGACAATTTTTGAGAAAAATCTGAAATAAAATCCCAATTATTTATTAGCGCAAAAAAGTTTGATTTGTTGATTTAACATGAATTCCCACCATAATTCTCAATAAACCAGAGGGACTAATTGATATAATTTGGGAGTAAACAGATAAAAACTGCATTGATTTGATTGATAACATAATATTTAAGCATACAGTGTTTAGTCTCGAACCTAGAGGGCCACATAAAAAGCTACGGTGCACCGGATTGGGCCCGCGGGCCTTGAGTTTGACTCAGTTAAAATAATGAGAGCTGCAGAAATAAGATAAGTAAAAGTTGAATTAGGGTTTATTGTGTGCAACTTTTCAAAAGGCTCAAACCAAATATACTACTACTTTTGATTCACACTCCTTTAAAGTGATATTTAGCTTGCGGCTAAGCAGAACCATCTGGAGAAACGGCCAAATTGTATTAGTTTAATGAATCTTCTTCTAATCATATTTTATAGGAAACATCAGAGAATTCAAGTCAAGTGTAAAAAGTTGTGCTTTTAAATGCGTGAACTAATTACATTATATATGACGGTTAAATATTCTTTACTGCGTTTTAAATGAACTGTGATAATGCAGAGGATTAGACAGATGAAATATAAAACTAAAACCTCAGATTCCAGCTGCAGGGTGGGCACGTCTCCTTTTTTCTTAAACTTTTTATTGACTTGCCAAATATCTCTGGAGCTAAATGAGCTCAGAGACGGAAAGGTGGAATTAATGATCCAAAAAGTGAAAATTTGGGTTCTGCAGCACTTGAGAAAATGCATCGTTTCAGATCTCATACCTAATGATCTGATAAGCTATTGACACACCAGCCGAGAGACAGAGGAAGATAAACGAGCAGATAAAAAAAAATAAAGAAATTGCAGCAGAACTGTAGCCTCTTCTTGAAATCAATCTAATTCCTGTTTTTTTTTTTTTCTGAGTGTGACTGCCTGCAGGAAAACCATCTTATCACTTCATGTGAGGTCATCTTTGTTCTGAAATCTATCTTTGTCTCTGAGAACAACAGAACAGTTATTAAGGGAACATGTTGGAGAAAAACCACTGCTTTCATCTCGTTCCTCATTCACAGCCTTTAGGTACCTGCCTATATAAAAATCACTCCAGCTCTAATCCTCTACATCTTCTTTCCACTGTTACATCCATTATGCTGTCGGAGCGGGCAGGACTTCAAAGAGACAGAGTTTCTCCTTTTTACTAACAAGTCTGTCAAAACCCTCCGTGTTGCTTTGCACCCAGAAACACCAGAGAAGCAGGAAAGATTCACATGCCTATTATCTGCATAATAGGTGGTAGTCATGAAGACAGTGGAGATGTTAATCTCTGGAAAAATCATTCTAAAGCAAAACACATTATTTTATTCACGGAGTTATTAATGGATTCATAGACGCATCATTTCTCATAAAGCGAGAAATGAGGCTGACATGATTTACTTCTGATGCAGGAAAAATCATATTGGAGAAATCCTTGTCATTGAGGAAAGCCATCAACTGTAATATGTGCAAAAATGAAAAAACATTATTCTGACTTTTTACATTAAAGTCAGCAAACACAACCAAAGGTGGATTAATGTAAATGTTATCAGAGCTATCAATCTCCTCTGGATTTTCCATCAAAAGCTGCAGTCATATGGTTTCCTATTTTGCTGTCTATCTTTTTCTTTAATAATAATATTGGTTATACAGGTTTAAAAGTGAGAAAATTAAGGAGATTTTGTGGAACATTAAGTCGTCTCATGTGTTTAAATCGCTTTTGATGCGCTACTGTAGTGAAAAGTTTATTTGTTCTGAAATCGGTGGAGTTCACACTGTTCTGCTGCATCATTAGTAACTTATGCATCATAAGTTAGGTTAAACTTTATTAATCCCATAGGGAAATTACATTACTTTTCTGTGACGTCAAGAGCTGCGTCTGCATTACAAAGGAGCATAAAACCTTTTTGATAGTCTGCTAATGTTGAACAAACATGTTTTCGTAATTGCAATTAAAATCACACATGAATAGGTCTGTCCAGGCTTAAGAAATTAGAAACTATGTTGGCAACAGACGTAAACACAAAACAGCTCTGGAAAAAATGAACTGAACCTCATTAAAATCCTCCTGGTTATTCCACGAAATACTGATTCCTGAACTCTTCCAGAGTTAAAACATTAGTATTGTTGTTTATAAATGAATATGAACTTGATTTCTTTGCATTATTTGATGTCTAAGAGGTCTTTTTAGTTATTTTTGACCATTTCTCATTTTCTGGAAATAAAAACTAAATATTTGCTTGGAGTTTTGGAGACATGTTGTCAGTAGTTTATGTTGACAACATTAACTACTGATGTTAATCAGTAGTTAACATCAGTTAACTACTGATGTAGTTAACATTGTTCATTTGAGTGAACAATGTTCACTCAAATGAACAATGTTCATTTTACTCAAACATTTACCTATAAGGAGTAAAATCAAAGAAACTGATCATTTTAAGTGGTTTCTTAATTTTTTCGAGAGCTGTATATTTCAGCCGTGACAGCTCATCATCTGCTGTCAGAGGACATAAAAACTGAAGTTTCATTAAAAAAAACATGAGTTTTGTGTTTCCATTAAGTGAATTTAAATTTTTAAATCCAACTTGCTCAATTTTATGGTCAAAAGTACTTTCTGGTTTATTTCTTTATTCATATTAAAGGCTGAAGTGACCACATGAAAATAATTTGAGTGTTATTATACAAATTAATCAGAGTGAAAAATGCTGCATAACTCTCTTAAGTTTCAGTTTAATCCTTTCCAGGCCTCCGTAGTTGAGTGAAGCATCTGCTTATAAAAACATTATTATTGGATCAATATTTGAAATATTTGAGTCACAGATGTGTTATTTCTGCAGCATGTTTCTTTGTGTTGCAGTGTTAAACTGAAAGGAAGCTGCTGAAGTTGACAGGGAATATGATCATTTCAATCAATCATGTTTATTTTAGGAACAAGGCAGTTCAAAGTGGTTTACATCATGAAAACATAACATCAAAAACACATCAGTCAACCACTAACATTTTGTCAGGTGGCTTCGTTAAAATCATTAATGGATTAAATATGTTGGTCAATGTTCCAGTTAGTTTGGTTCAAAATCAGCTCTAAACAGATGGGAGTTTAGTCTTGCTTTAAAGGAACTCAGTGTTTCAGCTTTTTGCAGTTTTCTAGAAGTTTGTTCCAGATGTGTGGTGCATAGAAGCTGGCTGAGGTTTGTTTTCAGCAGTTCTGTATTTAAAAACTCTTGTTCAGAGATACTTTAAGCTAGAAAACTCTTTCATTACATAATCTCCAGCTGCTATAATGTTGGTTTTCATCTTGGATGCTTTTCTTATTATTACCGTCTGAAGTGTTTTTGTTATTAATCTGTGAAGGGTGCTTTAAAAATGGACCATTTACTTGATCTGGTTGTTTACTCAGTAGTTCAAGTGTTGCTTGGCTCTTTACCTTTGCTCACAATGATCCCTCATTATGTGAATCAGATGCTCTCTCAGCGTGGATTTGGAGAATAACAGCTTTTCTGTGGAGGATGAATTCATAATCTATCATCCGTTTCTGCAGCTTGTTTGGGGTTCACACATTTCTAAGGGAACTCTGAGCTGATCCAGTTCACTACACACATCTTTCTGCGGATCAAAGGTGTTCACCTCAATTTCAGACGGTGATCTGGCAAAATGAAAGAACCCACATCTCTGTCAATCTCCTGTTGAGTGACAGACGGTGTCTGTGTTCTTTTTGCTGCCTTGTCTTCTGGACTTGTTTGTGTCTGGCGCATTCGGGCAAACGTCCAGGATTGACGTGTTCATGCAGGAGATTGACAGTGACCGGGAAGAGAGGGATTCTTATCATCCGTGTGTTTCTCTGCCAACAGGAAGCGTAAAGTTCCTGGAGAGTTTTTTCTGTCTTTGAGTTCATTCTGTTTGGACTCATTAGGTTACCAGTTGATATACTGACCCTTTGCAGCTATGTCACTAAATCATTAGATTTAGTGACGATGATGGACGTTGGAAGTGATGATCGGGAGTGATGAACAGAGCGACTGAAATTGTTTTCGAAAGTTGTTTTTCCCAGTTTATTCATGGTTTCTACTCGTTTCAGTCGAGCTAATTTGTCTGTGAACGTAACTCACCTGGTTGGGGCTCATAGGCGGTGGTAAATGTTTGAAACAGCTTAGAAACCGAGCCGTTCTTCCTCCCTCTTGATGTGTTGATCGAATTACCGACTTTGAATGAATTCACGCACATGAATTATGTCACTAACAGCTTTTCTCCTTACATCGGAGCAAACTTAAAAACGTACAAAAGACGAGACGCTACCAGTTTTTTTCCATACATGTTACACTCTAAAAAGTGTGTTTGAGCTGTATTTCATGTTATGGACTTATTTACATTAATCTCACTTGATTCTTTTGGCTTTGTGTTGAATTAACTTAAAAGTTACAAATTAACTGAAAGGAACTTTTTACTTTGATTTCAATTCCACGTTCGTATCATAAGTCTGATGTCATGAGTCAAGCTTCATCAGTGACAGATCCTGTACCAACCAGCATTCTGTGACAGCGCCGGGGTAAACACAAGGAGACCTTACTCCTCAACGCGGCCGTTGCAGGTTCGAGTCCAGCCTGATGACCTTTGCTGCATGTCTTCCATCTGTGTCATTACTCACTTTCCTGTCTAACATCCATCCATTTTCTAACACCCTGGTCCCAGGGGGATCAGGAGCTGGTGCTGATCTCCAGTTAACTCTCCGGGCGAGAGGCGGGGTCACCCTGGACAGGTCCTTTCCTGTTTAACTACTCTCAAAGAAAGGCCGTCTGAGCCAAAAATTTTTTAAAAAGATACTTTATTAGCTTGCTTCTTTATTTGAAGTAAACTAAATGATTTGGGTAAGACTGACTTAAATTTGTCAAGCTTAACTTAATAACTTAAGTTGGATAAACTTAATTGAATTAAACTGAAGCAATTCAATCAAATTGGTTCAACTGGTTTTTTTTTCATATGTTAGGCTACATGACGGTGCGGCATTGTCTCCATGGTTACTAACGTTAGACGCGTACCGTCTCCATAATGCCATATTTGATATCTTTCTAATCATATTTACGTATAAAGTATATAAATGTTAATCTTCTTACCTTGTAGAAACTGTTTGTTGCAAATCCGTGGTTACACCAAGTCATTGTGATTGACAGTTGCTATCTAACACTGCGGCATCTTTCCTCATTAAAAGTTATTGGTTTCTATCTTTGCCTGTTTGTGCAGTTGATTGTGCAGCTCTCTATGGCCATTTTTAAAGTGAAATCAATTAAATAAAAGCGATATTAGGTCACAGATGTCTGTTTTTAAGGAGCGCATTGGTTGGTTTGACGTCCGTCATGGCGGAGTGGGCAGAGTTCTGGTTGTCACGTACAAATGGTCAATTAATTAAGAATTCAGTCGTCTTTACAGGACTGAAACATCAGTCAATATGTGCAGAACAGGAGTGGAGACATTTTTGTGAAATGCAGCAACGTTTACATCCATTCTTAACTCCGTCGTAACCTTTTCTTCTTCTGAACACATGTTCTGAGCTCATCCATGTTATCTTGTTTGCTTTAATCTTCCTTCAAAGCCGGAGCGTCTGTGGAGTTCACAAGAGCGTGGAATTAAAGATGATACCTGTTATCAAAGCCACTGAATTCCCTGTTGACCCTAAACGAGATTTAAATGCTCCGTGCTCCCACATCGTTTGGTCTGCTGCAGGAAATAAAAACTCTCTTTCAGAATCAGTAGCAATGTCTCTGAAGGCTCAACTAAAACACACTTCTCCGTCGTTTTTATGAGGTGCTGCTGCACTTTCGGTTGGTCAATGATAATCTAAAATTTGTTATTTGTAATCACGAGGGAAGCTTAAAAGCTTGGGCGACTTGATGCTCGCATGTTTTTATGGCGTATTTTTATGTTTTGTGTTTCAATACTCATCTTGAAGATAAAGTAGATAATATACATGAATAAACATGAGAATCAGGAACATGCTACAATATGTTTCCCCCCTTGGAAAATCTCTATTTCTTTTCAACAAGAACAGAAAAAATAAATATCATAAATACCCATTTCAAGCAATCGTATAATTTGTATGCAAAGGCTTTTCGTTCTGTTGGATAAAATTTATGTACACCGTGTTTGATTAAGGATCTGCATCTTATCAATCTAATTTGGTCGCGTAATCTGCTGTAACACAAAAGAACAAAGAAGCTGATTGGTTTTAATCCCACCATTAAAATCATGCGCCGGAGGTTTTAATGGTTCAGAGTGTTAAAGGTGGAAAATTTATGCCTGTTTACGTTTGTCCTCTTGAATGTCGCGTCATGGCAAATGGAACCACAGATCCTGTCAGAAGGGGGCGCCATCCTCCATTTCCCCCAGACAGGAAGCTGTTTTACAAACTTATTCACTTTTGAATTAATTTTATTACAAATACCTTTCAAAAAGTTTACAAAGACTGACCTAACCCTGCTGTAGACATGTTGGTGTATTTTTCTCAAGATGACAAGAGAACTATTTTGTTATCCTAAGAGGATGAATTATATTTCTGTTATCCCAGAATAACTTTGTTTTCCTGAGGTAATGAGATATTTGGCTTGAGAAAAATGTCTTCTTTTTTTAATGCATGTTACAAAATAATTAGATTTTAGCAATTATATCTCCCTATTACTTTTACGTCGTCCATTTAGTTTCATTCCATTAGTGAAACTAATGGTGCGTTCGCACCAAACATGTTTTGAGCATCAGGAGTGTCTGATTTTCATTCACAGTCTATGTGGAGGTGCATCAAGGGCGCTGCGTGTTTTGCGCGTCAAGTCCTGAGAGATTTTAAGGTTTTTGGTGAGTTTAACGTGCATCAAACATGTCCGACGCTGGAGTTGTAAAATCTGAACTTTCACCGCTCGACGCAGAGCATCAACCAATCAGAGAGACTCTGCCATGTGACGTAGTGAGGCATTTCTTGACGTGATCTCAGAAAAAAAAAAACTATGAAGGATAAACTAATTGTTGCTGTTTGCCCTCGTTCTATAATCGACGACCAATCACGTTATGACTACAGAGACAGGAACAGAAAGGAAGATCAGCGAGGAAGTTGGAATGTCGAGTTAGTTATAACTTTTACTGTTTGAAAATATTTCCCTGCATTTGAGCTATCCAAATCCATTCAGCGAAAACATTGAGTCACTTTAAATAAACATTAAATAAACAAATTTATTTAGACAAAATATGCAGGAGACGGTGGAAGCGTTTGAGGGACACGTTTCCTCTCATCGCCCCCCTAGAGAGATTTTGATGCATCTAAATCAAAATGTCAAGGATCTGACTTCAAACTTGAAGCTTCAGATGAGTTTTGATGGTGTGAACGCACCATAGCATTACCAAAACCACACTCTGTCCTCTATTTAGCCTTCCTGTTATCGTTTGAAGTCTTGGTCTCTACAACATGTAAGTATGGCTTTCTTTGAAATATCTTTTCATCTCTCTCTTTCTCTAGGTTTATTTTTAAATACCTCTACTGAGTATTTACATAGCAACAAATCCCAAATGTCAGAATGTTGTCAGTGGAACCAGAAATCACTCGTATGTTGTTCTTGACTGAACAGAGAACAAACAATACATATGATTTTTTTTATTATTTTGACCAGTCAGTTGCATTGGATTGATTTCAGATTAAAGAGAACATTTCTACCTCCTGATCTTTGTTAAAAATATATATTTTAAGTAGATTTCAAAGTCTTCTAGCAGCTGTATTTGCACAGACATCATCCTGGCTACACAAAACAAATGCAATCACTGCAAACAGAAAATAAAATTAAAAAACAGCCAAAGGTAACTTTAAACTGTGTAATTATGATTTTGAGTGACGAATGCCCCTTCCTGTTTGGTTTCTTTCTGTTTAGAGGTTCCATATTCTCATTAGCTAACACTTTGTTTTAATATGTTTTAAGAGCAAGCTTTCATCAGGGATGTGGAGCAGCATAAAGGTTTCTCCACTTCAGAAACAATCAAACTTTGGGCTTTAATTGAGTTTCACCTTTAAGAAATGTTACAGTACATTTTTGTTAGAAATCACCAGAAATGTTGAAAGGCTGTGTTGAGAAGTTAGAGTTCAGTTATTCTTATTATTTACTGTTATATAAAGCAACTAAAGTCAGAACTAAATGTCTGCTGTAAATGCAGCAACTAGAGTAAACATTAGCATTAAACCGAGAAAAGAGAATTCAAACGGTTCTGTATTACTTCCTTAATGTAGCAACTGGTTGTGTGATGCAAATCCAGACTGAGATTCTCTTCATAAAATGTTCATTTAAATCAGTTTATTTTTGGTATGAAAGCAGAAAAAAAGCATGCTTGACTTAGCCCTAATCCACATAATTCTCACTCTGTTTACCATATTAACGCCTCACTGCTGCACATCATCAATTTCTGGGAAGAGGAGGAGGACGTGTTAGGTTTAAAAACGGGCATTTTAATGGAAAGATTAACTAAGGAAGGCACGGTGAAGTACAAATGCAGAAAATGGGATGAGAAATGTCACACAGAAAATTAAAACTCAATTTTAGATTTTTTTTCGCCTATTAGAGGAATGAAAACAGTTGGTTTGATTGTGCTGTTTGCATCGTGAATCTTGTTCCAGTTTGCCCTTCCTGATTCTCATTAGTATTCATAAATCTGACTGCGGTTGCTCAGTTTGACTCTCAATCCTCTTACATTCGCTGCATTTTCACATGTTTGAATTTACTAGATGATAGTTGGTTGCTGTGCTCTTTTCTGCCTGGATGCTCCATTTACTGAAGTCTGGCTGCTCAAGTGGGACTGTCGGCAGAAAGCTTTTCAGCATACAAAATTATACATCGTCAGATACCGCTGCTGCCAGATTACTAAATCTTTCAGTGAATTTTTATTACCATTTTTTCTAATCTTTTCCTTAGAGAACCGTTCTGTTCTATCCTGAACCTTTGTGCTGCTTCGGTAAGCAGATGGCGCTTTAATGATCTCCACAAAATATATTTTATACCAAACTACTTGTCTCCTTGAAACTCTGAGGTAAACTGGTGTACAGATGTTTTCAAAGTCAATTTAAATTAAATTCAAAAGTACTTTAATAACCCAAACAGGGAATTAAATGTTCTTGTATATCTTGTTATCCAAGTTTCTTGAAGAAGTTTTTGTAGATGCTCTGAGGAAGGACAGTAGATGAGAATTAGCTTAATGCTATAATCTGATGCAGAGCATCAAATGGTGGCATTTACATCTGTGGAGAAAACTAAGAGCCCACTGCACTGAACCCCATTGAAAACCTCCTGGTTAATCCAACAAATATTGATTTCTGAACTCTTCCTGGGTTAAACATTACTGTTGTTGTTTCTAAATGAATATGAACGTTTTCTTTGCATCATTTGAGGTCTGAAAGCTCTGCATCTTTTTGGTTATTTTGACCATTTCCCATTTTTTGAAAAAAATAAAGTACTAAATTCTTGCTTGTAACTTCAGAGACATGTTGTCAATAGTTCATAGAATAAAAGAACAATGTTCATTTTACTTAAACATATATCTATAAAAAGTAACATCAGAGAAACTGATCATTTAAAGTGGTCTCTTAATTTGTTTCTAGAGCTGTATTTTTGAGCTATCCATTATTATTATTATTAGAAAAGGATCTTCTGTAGCAGTCAGAATTACAGTGAAACTGTGGTACCTCTGACTGAAATCTCACGAAGAGGCTGCTTCGTGTTGAAGAATCCTTCTTTGCACCATCATCTCCAGTGGAACCAGTGGTTCCCAGAACAGAACCAGGATGTTGATCCTCTTTAACTCTGAAGCTGCTGACAGAAGAGATTTCATTCCCCTCCACAGAATTATAGATCATCTGTAGCATCTCTTCTATTTGTGCTCTGTAAATCTGAATTCTGCTTCTCCATGTTTAGATTTGATTCTGGAGATGCAGAGCAGACTAGGACCAAAAGACTGGAACAGTTTGGAAAGTTGATACAGAAACAAATCTTTTCTCCTTTAAAATAACTTAAAGGTGAACATATTATGTTTCCTTGAGCAGGTTAGCGTAGCTCTACAGATTATATAAAACGTTCATTATTTCTTTTTGGACAAAATCGTTCTTAGATGATGATATTTTAGTCTGCTCAGTTTTTTCAGATCAGTTTGAACTTCTCTCAAACTGATCTGTTTTGTCTCAACATTTACACTTGACTGTGAAAATGGCTGCAAATAAATGCGCAATTACACAAATGTACATCTTTGAAAAGCAGAAGGGGAGCCTCCTTCACAACCAACAAGAACGCAGAAGGTTGTTTCTGGATGTTAGGTCAAGAATGAACACTTGTCTTATCTAGCAGCCATTGTACAGCACATGTAGCAGTAACACCTGCTGACTAAACAGGCTGGAGTTCCACTTGGGTTGCTAGGTAACGGGCTGGGCTTCAGTGGGGTTGCTAGGTAAGAGTGCAGCGCCTGTCAAATATGACTTAACAATCTAGAGGTTTTTGAAACAACTAATTTTCCAGACACCAAAAAATATTAACCTATTGCTTTTTTTAAGCGCTTCAGCTGTTTTTAGAAGCAGTAGAGACCCAAGAGGAAGCACAAAAAGTTTCAAAATGTGAATTTTGCTTAGTAAGTCCCCTTTAAAATCTATTCTGTGAGCTACAGGATTCCAGTTTACTTCACAACTGGGATGATGTGCTCTATTTTCTCCTCTAAGTGATCTTTGAAAGAGCTTGAAAGGACTTTCAGGCACCAGAACCAGGTGAAACGTGGACAGTGGTTTGTTTATAAACGTATTTATGCGGCTGTAAACAACGTGTAAACCACATGTAGGTCTCAGTCTTTACCTCATCTGTGGTTTATGTCTAACCAGCTATTTCCTTTTTCTGGGTCATATAATTAAGCTGACGAGGATTTGTGTTACGAAGGGTTGCTCTTAAGGCTTGCAGATATCAGTTCAACTTGATTGTAATCCTCTGTAAACAAGCAGCCTTTGATTGTATCTTTCGAGAAAAAGTGATAAACAGTGTTTATCCTCTTTTTGTCGTGCAGTTTCTTGCCAATTGGTCTGGCTTGCTTTTATTTCTTCCCTTAAGAAGCAGGAGTGCACATTAGGTGCACAAACATATTGGAGTCATAAACACTCGAGGCAACAAGGACAGTCAACAAACAAGGTTCTGTCTGCAAGAAAACCACCCAGGGGACATCGCCTGGGGCTCCTTCATTCATTTAGCTTGTGAAATCATATTATGCTAATTGGTTTGTTTTACATTTTAGGGGCAGCAGAGAACATTACATTGTTTCTCTTTTCCATTGATCTTAATATTAATTCCTTCTTCTAATCCCTTACAACTCGGCTCCCTGGGCCTGACGAGTGTTGGGCTCAGACAAAGTAATTTAGCATGCAGATTAATGCAACTCCCATCTCCTGCAGGAACCGTCTTAATAAACGCATTTAAATCGCGTACATTTACAATTAGAATAAGTTGGGGCTATCAAATAAAACACAGAAGTGAGAAAAGTAACTCATCAGCACAGTTTGTCTCTCTAAACACATTTGCATAAGTGCTTCGCCCTTTCGCGTTGAGGCATAAATTGTGCAAAGCACTTGTAGCGTCTGGCTGAAGTTAAAAGAAGGAAATCTTCCTCCTTCGCCCCTCAGTTGTGTTCACGGATGACACAGCCATATTGCTCTAATTAAAATAATCAGAGTCCTGCTGTCAGGTTGGCGTGTCATAAGAAGTGTTGTTGCTTCTTTTAATTGCTTTTGCATTTTAATGTTTGCGCTATCTCAGAGTGTGCAGCTCCCTCCCTCACTCTCTCTGTTTTTTGGTGTACAGTATGAGAGACTGTCCATGCAGAACAACAGACTTAGGCAGGAGTACAGAGAGTATGCAGGTCTGGTCATCAGAGCTCCTGCTGCTGCACGCTTCAAGGAGTTTCAATTTAGGCCCTTCGATAAGTCGGCCCTGTCTCTCACTGAGATAAATGCTCCAATGAAATAAATGACTTGAAACTTCTCGTTTATATTTGCCAGCGACCTTGTATATTTTTATTTACTTCCACATTTTTGTCGTATTTATCATCTTCTTCTGCTTACGTTTTAACCTTTTTAAAGAAATTTTATATCTCTTAGCTTTTGCAAATAAAGTCAGTAATCCCTCACAGGAATCAACTCTTACTCTGCAAACACACAAAGTCGCACCAAGTAAATCTGGTTGAGTTTTTGGAGAAAATGTCTTAGTTTTGTCTCATTTCAAGCATACTGACTTACAAGCAACTTTTCAGCAGGACATAGGAGCTTATTTTAAGTCAATAAATCCTTATTATATAGATTTAAAAAAAGTACCACTATCATAGGCAGATTATTTAACTTATAACAAGACATTTTTCCAATGTTAAGTGAAAAATCTAGAATAAGTATTTTTTTTGTTTGTTTGTATTAAGGAATTATTTTTAAAAGTTTTTATATCTCACTGAAAAGGTACTTAAGAATTAGTTTTGTCTCTTTTCAGGAGTAATAAGATATTTTCACTATGAGCTAGTAAACAACTGTAAAAGCGTGGTACGAGTTTGTGTTTTTGCAGTGTACAGCTTTGTAACAAATTTCTACTCCTTTTGCAACGCTGTTAAGTTTTTAGAGTAGCAATATCATAACATTTTCTTTAAATACATACATTTCACATTCCTATTTATTTCCTTTTTTGTTGTTTTGCACGTTAACAGTATTGTTACCACAAATATGCAAATATCTCAACATAGAACAGGACAAATAAAACTAAAAGTTAAAAAGATGTGCAAAATATCAGTCAAATCCTGAAGAATTAAACACAAAATAGCAACCAGTCTGTGCTCTCCTCGATCTTTCAACCTGTGAGCTTTACATATGTTTACTCCACATTATCACCTTTATCTATTGTAATGATAGAGCTGACACAACTGGGAGAGGATTCCCACAAACTCGCAAATCCCTTTCGCACATAAATCACATTCTAGTACAAATATTTTTGTAAACTTGAAAAGAACTTGGAGTAAGATGAAACTAACCTACAAGTAGCTTTTCAGTAAGAAACAGGAGCTTGTTTTAAATAAATAAATTCCTCAATATTGATGAAAAAGATACAATTTACTCTGATAGATAAAAAAAATGTCATAAGAGGAACAAATACTTCTAATCAATATTTACTTAAACCGTGTAAAAAAAACTGAAACAAGCTCATACACTGTAAAACATCTGAAAGTGGTTTAACTTGAAAATGATCCACCTGCTGCTTTGAAAATGCAGCAGGTGGAAATTAAAGTTCATGAAGTTGATTTAACAACAAGAGACAAGTTGTCTAAACATTGTTTTTTAAGTTTGTTAATCTTGAGTTGAGAGTTTTAACATAATGCTGCAATTTAAACCAAATAATTATTTCACAATATAAAAAAAAACTGTCCTCATCTGGATAAGGAGCCACATTTCTATATCATTTTACTCACAATATCAAGTTAAAATAAATACTTATTTCACTTTAGAATAACTTAAATTCTTGTTTCAAATTGAATGAATAAAATTTCTGATCTGATAATGAATTTTATTAAACACCACAATAAATTCTGCTAAAAACATTTAGTGTGAACAGGACATTATCCTCAAGCTTTAAAATAAACATTTGACTTAATAACACAGGAGTCAGATCAATGTAACTCACTTCCATCTCAGGAGACAAAAACAACCCGCTAAGCATTCTGGGAAATAGTTCCCACATCTGTCTTTTTCTTTTTTCAGTTTTTTAAGTGCTAACCTAAAAACTCTAGTTTATTAAACTCTTGGAGGTTTGACAACATTGATAAAAAGTTAACACAACTTACTACTGTTAGTTTATCTTTCACAAACTCACATTTAGGTTCAAAATTTAAAATTCACTAAATTTATTTGACTTGAATAGTAGAAAGCAGTAAACACAAGTAAATGTGGCTCAAGTGTTTTACAGTGTATATCTTGCTGAAAAGTTACTAGTAAGTTAGTTTTTTGTTTTTTTTTGTCTCATTTCAAGTGTAGAAAGACATTTTTACCATAGAGTAAAAGTACTTGTTGAGGTTTTGTGCAGACTCTGTAGATATGAGGAAGCCGTCTCTGGGTTTGTATTGTGAATCTACTGACATGCATATAAAGTAGCTGTGGGGGGACAGAGATAAAGCAGCGATTCTTGTCTGCATTGTTGCCATTCATTGGAACCGTCCTGTAGAGTGGAAACATGTGATAGTGAGATGAATCCATCTTAAATAAACCCTGCAGCTCTACCATGAAAAGCACCTGCTAGGACTTAAGCTTTTTATCAAAAGACGGTTCTGAAAAGCACTCAGGTTTTTTTTCTCCTCCTGGTCTGGCTGTGCTCTTCTTTTTGTCGTGTTTCAGCTAAAACTCATTTTGCTGTAGCTGCAGTGTAATCAGTACCAGCCTCTGATTACATTGTACATCTGTTCTTTTTCAGCTTGGTGTCAAATACGAATGTGATTACGCGCATTTTATTTTTACTTGGATGCTTTCAAAAAGAAACTCTTGAAACGCCAAACTCCAACTTTCCTCCCATCCATCTCTGCATGACTTGGTCTGCTGTCTTGAGGATCTGTACTCTAACCTGCCCTCAGCAGCCCACTGTGATTAGCCAATAAATAAGTAATTGTACATCATAAATCAACAGGGAGAGCTCTGTCAGGGAGGTTTCTGCTGCAGTGCTCTCTGAAAATGACTCTACTGCTTGAAGAGAAGAAAGGAAAGAGAGATTAATGGAAGAACGGATAGGAATGAATGAGGTTGACTGTACAATTTAAAAATATGCTGTGGCTTGAAGGATTTCCTCCTGCAGCGTTACACACAGACAGCTGCTCATAAAGCTGCCAGTACATTTTTTTAGCTGGTTGATGTTGTTTGGATTCGTTCAAATAACGCTTGAGGACATTTTTCACATCACATAAAAGCCGCGGTTCTGTCACAACGCTCCTGATTTCAAGGTCAAAGTTTCTATATTAGTCTCCCATCAGAGGAATTTCTGCAACTCAGAACATAAATATAGCAAAACAAGTAACAGCAGCTACAACAATAAATACAATTTCAAAAAATATTCATGCTCTTTGCCTTAAATTGTTTGTTTTCATTAAATTAACTAACTTTTGTGATTTTATTGAGCGTAACTTAAGTTAACCCTTCCAAACAGAATGTGTCAGTGGCGATCCATTCGAATTTGCAGTAATTCTGTGACACTTTGCGCTATCTGAGACATCCCAACGGTTTCTGAAAGGAGACGTTGCGCTTCTATGAAGGAATTTTTCTGCCATAATCCTAGAGCACACATTTTCAGGCTGAAAACAGGATTTCATGTCTTTTGTTCTCAAAATGTTTAATACTTTTGCTTACATTTTCATTTTGAAAGCAGGACTTCATGTCTTTCTTCTCAGAACCTGTAATGCTTGTCCTCAAAACTTCTCCTCGCACTCAGACATAGGCTGCGTTCGCATTGCAACTGGAAGTGACCCTATTCCGATTTTTTGTCAAATCGGATTTTTTTGCCGTGGCCGTAATGTGTACGTGTTCTGCAGTGTGAACTGGCAAACGACCTGAAAGTGTCCCGCATGCGCAATAGAGGGCGCAATAACGTCAACGTTCTCAGTGTTCTGCCAGCCACCATAAAAAGAAGTGTTCAGTGTTTGCGGATGGATGCTAATGGTGGAGCATAGCTTACACATTTGAAGTTGTTGTCCGCTACAATCGATAGTAGCCGCACAGGAACTCCCCGCTTACAAACACACCCAGTACAACACTGTCATTCTATTGGCTGAGAGGTTGCTAGGCGACGGTGCCAGAAGGCAGTTCCATGTTTTGTAAGCGAGCAGAGACTAAGTGTGAGCACGAGACGTTTTGAGAAGAGAAACATGAAGTCCTGCTTTCAAAATTAAAATGTAAGCATAAGTATTACAAGTTTTCAGAACAAAAGATATGAAATCCTGTTTTCAGACTGAAAATGTGTTCTCTTGGATTATGGCAGAAAAATTCCTCCATAGCTTTCCAGCCAAGATCAGGTTATTACGATAATTTCACCACCGCTGTAGCAGGGAGTGAAATTAATAGACGGTAAGTTGCAAAAATAACTTGCTAGATGTTGAAATTTCCAGTTGTTATGGATAAATGGACAAATATTTGTACTCACATGACATTTAAAGAATTTCATACAATTAAAATGAGCAAAACATATCCAGGTGGAGATTTAAAATTTAGGGTTAATAAATCTGAATATGTTGTAGTACAGCAGCCAGTTTGCTCTCTTTAATTCAGTAAAACAAACAGAATCATATGCAGAATGGGATGGTTATGAAAATTAACATACAATTCACTCCAGTAGTTGTATGTATGCAAATGAAAATGCCACAAAAATAGTTAATAAGAGCTGAACACTGGAAAAACACAAAATCTTACTTACTTATAAGTAAGTAAGAGCTTGTTTTAAATAAATAGTTTCTTAATATTGATTAAAAACTACTAATTACACTGGCTGATTATATCACTTATAATATGGAGAAAATGTCTTTTTTTTATCTTATTTGTTGTCTTATTTCAAGTTTACTAAGATATTTGCACTAAAAGTTAGATCTAAATTTCTTGGTAAGGTTTTGTGTTTTTCAGTAAAAGCAGAGATGAAGCTTTGGAGTCAAACCTGTTAATCTTGAACATCTTAAAACAATTTTTTGTGACAAATAAAAATGTGGTTGAATTAGTTGCTGCTGCTGGTGGCACAATGCATTGTGGGATACCTTGCTGGCAAATCCCCACTGTCACATATCCTTTCACATTACTTCAAATTAGCTATAATATAATAAGTTTTACCTCAACTTATTTAAATCAGATGCTTCTTGTAAGTACATAAAAATAGTTATTCAATAAAATAAACATTGTAATTCACTACACACACAAAAGGTCACTGGACTTCACCAAAGTCAAGTTTTATTCACTTTTTCTTGAAATATAATGTTACAATTTACAGTGTACCATCAGTTATTTCATTCCATCTGTCTGTGGTACCTTTAACACTTTGCTCTCTTTTATTTAATGTCCAAAAAATATAAACCTGTCAGTTTCAAAGCAGGTTAAACCTGAGCGTTTTACAGAAAACAGTCCACAGGGAGCAGAAGTGAGGCTTGTGGCAAATGAGGTTAAATCATGCTGGTCTCAGTAGATGGGAGCATAGATTTGATTCCATCTATTTTCTTGGGGTTCATCGAAACCCACGCTCACCTTTCCACATCCATATATTCCTTCAATTCCCAGCAGAGTCCAGATATCTTGGTGCTCATCGCGGCTCCTGGCAGCGTTTTCATCCGCAGTCCCGTCAGCTGTTATCGCCGAGTGGAGAGGTTGTCAAACTGTTTATCATTACCAAACTCGCAGTGATAGTAGATGAGCATGACTGCGAGGTGTTGGCGTGAAACACGCCGATAGACAGACTGAGGCAGGCGGCTGATAATGGGGGTTTCTCTGCAGGTCTTATCTCAGCCTCTAAAGACAACCTGCCGAGATCGGAGCTTGGCACTCTGCTGAAGTTCAGGCTGCAGACGACTGAGTTCGGCGCCTGTTTTCTGTTTTTTTACTCACCAACCTGTTGGCTGTTCGCTCCTCAGGGCTCGAACGGAAACCAGCGATTAAACACCATGGTGTGTATAATTACACAGATTGTGAAAAGAGATGAATGTGCAAAACGATGCAGAGATAGATATGAATTTAATGGTTTCTCAAGATGTTTGGTCAGAACTGGTGATAAAGCTGCAGTGATTTCAGTATCTTTTCTCAGCGCTCAGAGGAAAACGTAATGCAGTCAGTGCACCTTTTGTAAAACTCTTCACATCTACACAGTTTGTAAAGCAGTTCAACATTGAATACGACGCAGGAAAGCAAGTTTTATTTACTGTTAAAGTCAGAAATAAATTACTTTTGTTACAAAAGGATGATCTCAAAATGAAAAGCAGAACAATTTAGTGGCAATAATTTAACCTCATTTGCCGCAAGCCTCATTTCTGCTCCCTGTGGACTGTTTTCTGAATAATGCTCAGGTTTTTCCTGCTTTGAAACTCACAACTTTTTAATTTTTTGGACATTAAATAAAAGCCAGAAGTTTACCACATACCATTGGAAAGAAATAACTGATGGTACACTGTAAATTGTAACTTTATATTTAAAGAAAGCATGAATAAAACTTGACTTTGGTGAAGTCCAGTGAATTTTTGGGTGTGTAGTGAATTACAGTGTTGATTTTAATCGAATAAAATAAGTGGATCTAACTATTTTTTATGTAGCTATAAGCATTTGATTTAAATAATTAAAAATAAAGTAAAGTTATTTACTGTGCCATAGCAGAGGAGTGGAGAATATTCAAGAAAGGACATGTTTGACCTTTACTCTGGACGCAAAGGTCTTGATATTATCAAGAAATAGCAGGCCTTGATAATAAAGTCCTTTTTTTTTGCTGAAATATGATGTTTTTTGCACCATCTTCAAGCCACAAATGAACTGTGATTCAGTCATACTTCTGCAAAAACGCATGCGTTGACGTTACACAGCAGCACATCCTTTATGGAAACAATAATGGATTCTGGCAGGAACTGCTCATGCTGCTACAGCCCTTCTTTTTCTTCTTCTCTTCTCCATAACTCAGACAAACCCCTCACTCAGAAACATGCATCTGCAAACCCCGGATTTGGCCAGAACGTCTCAGTTGTTATAAACTCTGCGATAGTAATTGAGCAGCAGGGGGAGCCCATTGAGAATCCAGTCCACTCCAGTAGAAATCAGCATGACTCTTAAATCCTCTTAAATTTATACATTTGGCAAAACCCACAACAAATTCAAAGGTGACCATCAAATTGTTGTTTTTAAAATCCATCAAAGCTGTTTCACAATGGTATCTCTGTAAAATTACAAAATCTTACTATATTTGGATTTAGTTTCTCATGTAAATATCTTTATAAACTTGACATAAGGCAAAAACTAACTTTCACGTAACATTTCAGCAAGGTAGGAGCTTGTTTTAAATCAATAATCCCTCAATCTGAATCAGATAAGTACTAGTTTTCCAACATGTTTCCAATGATTTAAGTGAAAAAAAAATCTCCCATTGAAACTAGTACTTTTTTTATTATCAATATTTAGAAATAATTTATTTAAAACAAGCTCCTATGTTTTGCTCAAATGTTATTTGTAAGTTAGTTTTCTCTTATTTCACGGGTACTAACATTTTCACTAAAAACTAGACAAAAAGACTTGGTCAGATTTAGTTTTTGTTGTGCTTAAACCTACCAATAAAAATTATTTTGGTAAAATCGGGAACACAAACATTTATTTCAACACTCATTTTATATTCCAGGTGAGATGTTGGAAAATAAACAGAGGTAAAAACTGTAAAGTAAAACCAAAACAAGGAGGAAAAATCAAACTAGCATAGAAGAAGAAAAAGCTTATAGACATTTATAACAAAGTTAATGTATAATTCGATGTTTAGCTCAGTTTGGATAAGTTATCTTTTCTGAGTGAAGTGTTATGAGTGCAAAAGAGACGGAGGCAGACTAGTGTGTATTTCTGCAAGACGAAAATCATGTTTTTCCTCAACATAAATGCTGTGGTTAACACTGAAAAACAAAATCTTACCCAGTTTTTTGGTTTGTTTCTAATTCAGAAATCTTAGTAAGATTTTTCAGTAAGATATAGGAGCTTATTTTAAGTCAATAATTCATTAATATTTATGTAAAAGTGCCAGTTCCACTGCCAAATTATTTCACTAATAGGACATTTTCCAATATTATAAGTGAAATAATCTGCAAGTGGAACTAGTACTTTTTAAAAAAAATTGATATTAAGTAATCATTTACTTTAAAAGAAGCTTATATTTATTGCTAAAAAGTTACCTTTAAGTTAGTTTTTTTTACTTATTTGATGACAGGAATTAAACCAAAAATACTCTCCAGTCCATAAATACTTTAAAGAGTTCAGAGCTTTAAAAACAACTAAAGTGGGCTAAGATATTTTTCAGTACTCAACAAAAAAACTTCTTCTCTCACTTGTGTTTTTATGTGTTAATAAACGCAAAACAACTCCAGTAAAACCCCAAACAGTTTTCTACCTGTCTGGTCGCTCCACATATTTCTGCCTTCGCCTTCACCTGGCTGCAGCGAGTTCTAACAGGTACCGCGTCTACCTGAGCGCATCGCCTCCAGGGACACAACGGATCCATTAATACTGGCGGTTGTGTCATAAAATAAGAAGCCATTTCCACATTTTCATACTTTCCACACCATAAACTGTGAAGCTCCTCGCTAAGAAACCGTTCAAAAGAGTGTGGAGCGGGCATCTTACAGAAAGGCAGAATGTGACAGAGAAGGAGTGGGAGGTAAAGAGCTTATTGTGAAATTTATAAAGAAAAAAAGTTTGAGTTTCCGTTCCCTGCTGCGTGTATTTTACTCCATCAATGTCCTGCTGTCCTTGTGTTTTCACACTTCAGACCAATGGCTCTTGCACTTCATTGACTTGCTCTGATGAATGCCATTTTTTCCACCAACTGAGGCATTTCCAGCTGGTACGTCTGTGCAGTGTGTGAGCTCTAGAAGAGGCCGACTGCATGTGACAGAAGCTCAGCTGTTTGTGGCTCTTTTCTGTCGCATGCACAACGAATGCTTGATGATCTTTTTACGCCGCATCAGTTCAAAATGGCTTTACTGTTCGGAGAAACACATGACTGAGAATGTCAAACAGGACCTTTGTGGGCTTTCCATAAAACTCAGTTATTACAAGTTGAATATTTCTGAATACGGAAAAACAAAGTAGTGTAATCAGCTCTAGCTATTTTGCTATATATGTTATTTTACCACTAGATTAACAAAGCCATTTGCACTAAATGCATGCAGGAGCAATAACAACTATCAATTAGCAATTTAGTTTTTTATCCAAGCAGTTTCTTCTCAAGTTTAGTCACAAACGTTGAGCCAGTTTATTTGTAAATCCACCAGATCAAAATACATTCATAGTTCATTAACATGTTAAAGTTACTTCACGGCTCCAATATTAACCATTTCTCGCTCATTTATTATGTTTTGTCTGAAACTAAATTTGAACACAAACATGTCATTTACTATTTATCATACTTTGGAAAAAACGTGAAGCGTTAAAGTGGTTATGGATGTGCAAATCTGAACTGTTGTTTTGCTCACTGGTTGTTAGGTTTTGCTAATTGTGAAAATGTTTTATTTTATTGTGTCAGCAATTGTAAACTAATATAAAACTTTTTTTTTTTTTTACTACAGGTGAATCATAGAATCATGTTTCCTTTTTGTTTAATGACTAATTAATGACAAGACATTCATGAACAGTCCAATTCTTTTGTTAATGTTCATAGACAACATTATGAACATTAACATTAAGGCAACGCGTTAATGCATTGACTTAATAGTACTTTACTGTGCAGAAGAGGATGCTTTCTTTCTGCCAAAACCATTCAAGTCCACTTTTTTCTTGTTACAGTTTTTTTTTGTTTCTACATTATAATGTTAAATGTTATTAATATGCACAATCATGAGTATATCTATGACATCTATTTTTTAAAATGTTGTATTTTATTTATATCTATTTGATTTGATTCAAATATGTATTATTTTGCTGCAAGACCAGATGATTCAGTTGATATAAAGCCATTGACCCTTTGCACGTGACGTCACGATCTCCAGAACTCCGCCATGACAGACGTCAAAACAACCAATGCGCTCCTTTAAAGCTAGTCTAAAAACAGACATCTGCAACCTAACATCGCTTTTATTTAGTTGATTTCACTTTAAAAATGGCCATAGGATGCTGCTAGGTCGACTGCGCAAATTGACAAGGACAGAAACCCAACTTGTCATCTTATTGTAAAACTTTTAATGAGGAAAGATGTGGCAGCCATCAGTCATAATGACTGGCAACCCTCGGTGTAACCACGGATTTGAAACGTTTACAAGGTAAGAAGACTAATGTTTATGTACTTTATAAGCAAGTATGATTAGAACGATGTCAAATATGGCATTATGGAGAAGGTACGTCACGTGTCTAGTAACCATGGAGACAGTGCCTCGCTGTTATGTAGCCTAAACTGTATGGAAAGAAACTGGTTAGCATCTCGTCTTTTGTACGTTATTAATCCTGCTCCGGTTTAAGGGGAAACGCTGTTTATAACACAGTGATATAAATCATATGGTGTGAATTCAGGCAAAGTCTGCAATTGATCAACATCTCAGGAGGGAGGAAGAACGGCTCGGTTTCTAAGCTAGCTGTTTCAAACGTTTATAAATACCGCCGTCTATGAGCTACAAACAGGTGTGTTACGTTCACAGACTAATTAGCTCAACTCGAACAAGTAGAAATCATGAATAAACTGGGAAAAACAACTTTGGAAAACAATTTGAGCCGCTCTCTTCAACACTCCCGTCCCTCACTTCCGACGTCCATCATGGCGCCTCGAATGATTTATTGACGTAGTCGCAAACGGTCAGTATTAAGGATAAATTGACTTGCTCTTAGAGAGATTTTAAAAAATTGATAATTTCAACGACTCTTTGAAGTGAACACAGCCTGAAGAATCATTTCCCTTCGAAATACAATTAGTCCCATCACTAAAAATAATTTCCAAAATTATCTTAATGGATGTATTTTGTCAAAGAGAGTAAACAAATTAATGTAAAAACATCCATAATATTGTTGTCAGGACCTCTTTATTTACATGCTGCTGTGGAAAACTGGTGTTGCATTCAAACCAGGCCAGAAAAAAGCAATTTCCTCTTGAGTGTGTTTTTTGAGACAAGTACTGGCAAATAAAATGCAGAAGTAATAGCAGAGAAAATACCTGTTCTTTTCTAACTTTGAGATGGACACACTCACTCAAATGATACCTCTTATCCTCTGCATGCAACATTTTCCTATTTACCCGCCTTTCTTTCTCTGGCTCTGCTCCTCCATCACATTCACACAGCCCTATCCCAAATGCAATGCCGTCTCACAGTAAACAAATGGAAACCTTTGTAGTATTTCTTGCTTGCAGACAGTGTTTGGTGTTGCTGACAAAATCTTTTATTACCAGAATAAAACATCCCAGATCTTTTTTTTGTACAAATCCTTAGCAGACGAGACATCTTGAAACATCAGAGCTGTGGTCAGTTAAAGCAAAGCTTCGTAGCGTAGAGGTCGAGACATACATCCACTTCTATCTGGAATGTATAAGCAAATAAAATATCAGCACTCGGCTGTAAAAAAAGCCCCCAGAGACGTTCTCCAGTTTCAGTCCGAAGAAGGAATTTTTAGCATTCTCATTGTTCACCTAAACTTAGAGGCCTGACCACCAAAAAAAAGAACGACCTAAAATCACTATTTTATGCAAAACTTTATCTAAAACAATCATTTTGCATAATATTATTTTTCAGATTCCTCAAGACAACCCTAGTACCATGAATATTTTAGGTTTTGGATACATGTATTATGTTGTCATTAAAGCCCCAACGTTGCCATGCACTCCAGTCGGCCTTGAAAAAGCTTTAGTGCGAGTAAAGATTAATGTTCCCTACATCAACAAAGTATCAAATAACTTTGAGAGGAAAACTACACCTAAACTTTGTGGTTCTCCTTAGTCCTGAAGTTTTCCACCCTGACTGCCCTCTATCTGTTTTACCATTTTGGTTTAATATTGTTGCTTTTAATGTTGCTTTTCTCTGTCAAAGATAACATCTGTTTGATTATTTAAAAGGAAAAAATAACATTGAATAGGACAAAGAACCAGATTTGGTCATCTGGAACTTATTAGAAGTGTTAAAAATATATATTAAACAGAACTAAATAAAATAAAATGAAAGCTATGACAAACATTGTTAGGTGGTAAAATATGATATCTCAGGAAAGCTACATTGTTTAAGGTTTGTTTATTTTCTATTTTAAGTATATTTTAAAAGTGCTTGCAGGAAAACTATAAACTACTGGAGTGTAAGAGAAGTTGATTCAGTACAGTCGGAATAATTCAGGTAAAATTTAGGATTTAATGTTTATATAATTGGTAAATTTACGATACAGCTGAAACCAGAAGTATACATACACCAAGACACGTACACATTTTTACACCAGTTTTATTAGGAGGAATGGGTCAGAATTTGAGCAATCTTTGTCGAAAGCTTGTGAAAAAACAAAAAAAAATTTTTGAATGCCAACTAATGTATGTAAAGATTTTGAGGACATCAATAATTTAATCTCTGACATATTTTCTCTCATTTTGTGGCATTTAGCAAGTAGAAATAACTTTGGTAATTCCAACTAACTGAAAACAAATTTGGTTGGATTTAACTTGAGAAAAAAATTATTTAATGTGTGAATGTAACACAGAACTACGGAGCCCCCTATGGGTGTTACCTTGCAAAGCGTTTGCTTTTCTCGCAAAAATGTACTGATTAGTTCATGCGGTAATTGAATACTGCAAGCCTTTCTTACGGGGGCCACCGTACTTTCTGCTGTTATAAGGCTTCATGTGCAGTTCCTTCTCAACCTTACACAAACAAACATAAACATGCAGTGAATAAGTCAATTTTCAAACAGTTTTTTGCACCAAAGATTTAAAAAATATAAAAGTGTTTCCCGTAAGATATTAACATTACTAACATACATGGAAAAAAGCTACGAAAACCTTATACAATAGTAGAAAGTATGGTGGCCTCCGTTAAAAATACTTTTAGTATTTAATTATGCCACATGAACTGATCAGTAGATTATTGCGAGAGAACACAAAAGCTATTACGAGGTAACGCAAAAGAATAAAAAATCCTCCATGTGCCTAGGCAGCTCCATACAGAACTGAGCAGACTAAAATCTTATTATCTAAGAATGGTTTTGTGCAAAAACTGTAATGAACATGTTTTGTAAAGGCCATAGAAGCTTTAAGATATATTTTTGGAATGATTTGCTTTTATTTAATGCCACTGAGCCTTTTACCTTTTCATTGCACTTGCTGGGCATCAGTAATGTGAAGTGCAGCTATTTTCTCGGCTCTCGGTTAAAACAAGTGTATATTGTTGAGCCCAGCCTTATATCACTTAGTTATTGGGATCATACGGGGACCATTCCCGTCTGTGGAGAATTAGTCGATATTCAATTAACTCTGGCAGACGGTCATGGTGACTGTTTATCAATACCTCTTTTTAACTGCACACCCACGGCACACTTAATTAAACTTCCCATTAACGGCATCAAATAAATGAGCAAACGGAGACCCTAAACAGCTGGAAACCAGTCACTCCCCGGGTTTAACTGGGCACTGGCCTGAGGTCTCGGCCGAGGCCGCACATACTTTCCACAAGTTCGTAGATGCACAGAGAGATGTTGCATGTTTTGGATGTGGCCTCAGAGTATTTGTGTGGTTATTGATGTGTATCTGGGACATAGCTGTGACCTTTGACCCATAAATTATTCATTTCCTTGCATTCCAGAGTTGAGCGTCTGGGACTGCAGTCTGATGAGGTTGAAACCGGGCTGGGTTAGTGGCTTCTTAAGGGAAAAGACTGAGAAATTGTGTAATTCAGGAAAATTAGATATGTCCTTTGTCTAGCTCTGTTGCTGTCCTGAATTTTTCCTTTTCCAGTGAGCTTTAAGTCAGGGGCAGGGCAGCATTCGGGGGCAGTGATGTGACTGTCTAGACAGTGATAATGATCTGCTAACATGCGATCAAACATGACGCTGCTGCGGCTGCAGATTTCCTTTGGTAAAAGCAAAAACTGTCATGTGTGGACATAGATGTTAGGCATGTAGACAGACAGCAGAAAGAAAAGCTGTGACACACAAAATCTGTTTGTACGCATAAATCATAAAATCATTTAACAAACTATTTTAATTACCAGCATTGATCTATGGATAATATTGTTGGTCAAAATGCATTCGACAGCTGTTCTGTCATGAAGGTTTATGGTCTGCTGCTGCGTTCATCATCCCTTCCCTTTTCCTCTATGATTGCCTCAAAATGAATGTTTTTGACTTTTGATTTAATATTCTGTCAGTGTCTTACACCACTCTTTGATTCTGGGCCAGCCCGCCTCCTGTGAGCAGAGATCGGACCACCAGGTGCTTACTGTCGCCGGGCCTAGCAGCAGAAAGGTGGCATCAGGCCTAAATCATAGCCAGTGTTTGTTTAGTTTAGGACTGCTCTTTTTGAGAAATAATACATCATGGTACATTTTATGCCATTGTTCCTTCTTACCAATATATCTAAGCTAGTGTAAAAAATGCACCAATTCAATATTAATATCTGTATCGGCCTCAATATTGAAAAAAATCCTAGATTGGTTATCGATGACAATATACCAATCCATGAGGGCGGATCTATTTAGTCTAATTCTATGCTTTGTGAGTGATGTTATGCTTTATTATTTATTTTACAAAACTTTTAGAATTCCTAATTATACTTTCTGAACCATTTAAAAGGTTTGTTTCTGCATGTTTTGACCAACATAGTCAACCTTTCAGTTTCAGTTTCCTTATTATATATTTTACACTGTCTGTTATGCTCCCAACTGCACTGACTGAACAAATTAAATTTGTGTTGTTTCTACATGTTCGACCAAGCTTGTGAAGCTATTACTTTATTTAAGTGTGCTGTACAGATGCAGAGTTATCAAATAAATATTTAAATCAGTACATTTATGTCTATGTTTAAATAGAAACGTTTTAATCCTACGTTCAGTCTGAATGCGTTTTGCGCATCAAAAATGCATCTGATGCTTGAAGTCGGACGCTTGGCATATTGCTCTCGACGCGCAATGGAGTACAATGGAGGATGAGAAAGTTGCACCAAAATATTGTGTTGTGAAAGCTTCTGCAGTCATAACAAAGACTCAGATGTCTTTGCTGAACAATTTTGGTTTGGTTTTTATTGAACAAACAATGGCGACATCTGATAACGGGTGGAGCCTCTTGAATTCACCAGATTATTCAGAGGAGTGGTGGTTTCATAGACTAGCTGGGCGCTGACGAGGTTTGCTATCAGTGGTGTTTTTGTCTCACCCGAGCCCAGTTGGATGATCTGCTAAACCATATTGCTGCCTCCATCTTCTGGCAGGACACCAACTACAGGCCACTACGTCACATAGCAGAGTCTCTGATTGGTTGACGCTGCGCTTCCAGCTGCGAAAGTTCAGATTTTCCAGCTCCAGAGTTGGACGCGTGTCGAACGATCAAAACGCTTCAATCTCGCCACTCCGGACGAGTGAAACACATCGCAATGCACCCTTGATATTTCCACTGCCATTATTAAAATCATTCAAAACACCAGATGTACTTTAGAACAGATTTTACTACTTAGACTGGTAATATTAAGACTGAAATACAAGTTTTAACATGAATGAAGGGATGAAAAATGCATTTTACATTGACTTCAGTGCCTTTTCGTTTGGATAGAACAGCTCACATGTGGGCTGCATAAATCTATTTATGTAATCAGTGTTTTTAAATGAATTTATAATCACTGCTAGATTATTATTTAATTTTTATGTTTATGAACACCAATCAGAGGTTTCACCACGTAAGTGTCTGTTAAAATAGAAACTCCAAATGTATGCTTCTGAGATAAAACATTTCCTGGAAAACAGGTTTTAGTCATTTATTTACATTTTTCTGTCTTGCTGTGTAGAAAAACAAATTCTCAGCTGTTTTTGTACAGCTTAGTTAGAAGCCGACTCTAGCTTTAACTTTGGACCTGATTTGTTGAAAAGGACTAGCTGTATCTTTTAAACTGAAACTTCTTTGATCCTTTATGTTGTCCTGAATACACTTGGTCCTTTATCAGATTTGCAGATAAAGCGCCTACCTGCACCAGACTGTTCCCCAGACAATATTGCTGCTGGTGGACAAAGCCCCTGAAATATAAAGCAGCTCATTGAAGATGGAAAGAACAAGATAATCCTGTAGATACATGCAGCAGAAATTAGCTTCCGCTGAACGGATGAGACAGGCGGATAGGGATCATTTGATACCGGTTCTGTGTTCAGGAGGCTGTCAGGATGCCCTGTGTGGGAGGTATTTTGGGCAGGTCTGGTAAGAAAACCCAGTGCTGACCCAGGAAACAGGGAAGATATTTTCTTACCTTCAAACAACTTAAAGCTGCAGTATTTAACTTTTTTAAAACATATATTTTTACATATTTGTTGAAACTCTCAGCATGTTAATTGGTGAAAAAAAATCAAGCTCGTCTGCCTTCCAGTGTTAACTAGAAACAACCAGTCAGAATCAGGAGGCGGGTCTTAGCGCTGTCAATCACTCTCGAGTTCCCCTCTTGCTCTCTACTACACTGCAGCCAGCAGAGCCCGTCATGAATGCTAAGGCTAGTTAGCATGGCCACCGCTGGCGGATAAATGGGTTTCCTGTAACGGTAAGTTGTTTCTCTGCCTATAGTACATTTAGCAGCCCATTCATGAGGTTGATTGACGGTGTTAAGACCCTCCTCCTGTCTCTGATTGGTTATTTTTGGTCGAGAGCGATGCCTTTGTTCAGACGGCAGTAGTAGCTCATGGAAGAGGTGCCTCTCTCCCCTCGCTTCGTCCCCTTCCTGTCAGATTACTGTCAAATAAAGGCAACTAGTGACAAAACATGTTTACAAAAAATTCTGAAAAAAGTCAGACCCGACTTTGTGCAACTTTTTAGACCACCTCTGCTCTGCTTCTGACGAATAAGTGTAGGATAATGTTCTGCTTCTTGTTCTTTTAATTCTGCATAATAGACATTGTAACAGTGAGTTTTTGTCAATATTTGCTGTGAATATAGCTTATAAAGCCGTTAAGTTACTGTGACGTATTTTCGCCTAGGTTGTTTCAACTGCGACTAGTCGATGTTGACTCAACTTTTATCGTGTTGTAGTAGACTTTAAAAAATATGAAGTCTTGCGACAGCTAGAGCATTCATGTTGATTGTACGGGAGACTCCACTTCTGCTTTTCAAAGATGTGCGGGTGTATAATTGCACATCTTTTTGCAGCCATTTTCACAGCCAAGTGTAAACGTTGAGTTGGGGGCGTGGCCAGCAGCAGCGTATTTGGATTTAAATTGATAAGTTGCCCTTGAACATTTCAGGGAGCTTAAAATAGACTAAACTCTCATTATCTAAGAATGATTTTGTGCAAAAATGTAATGAACATGTTTCCTTCCTGTTCAGGGAAGCATATTATGTCACCTTTAATGTGTGAATATTAACCCGGTGCTGTTATCATCTGAGTCGAGGATGACGGGACCCGACTGATGGCTTCAGCTTCTCGCCACAGCTAGAATCCATTTTTGTTCTCACGAGGAAATGAAAATGTCAAATGTAGATTTGAAATTGCGATGGCTCAGCAGTATTTAGGGATATTTTGAGATAAGACAAGCAGCGTACGCTGCCAGTGTAACCTTTTGTCTGTGTGATGGAATTTATTTTTTTTATATAACAGTGGAGATAAGGAAGGCGGTGGGGTTTGTTTATTCAGCCCACAGATAAGCTGGAAAATAATCCTTTCAACTGTTTTTGATCAAAGCAGGAAAGCTCCTCTATGTTCACAACTCGATTGTAATGCTCCAGGCCTCTTCTCTTTGTGTGTCCCCCCCCTTTATGGAGCCGAGTCTCTGTCCTTTCCCGAAGTTTGCTGTGTGTGGAAATGCTTTCCCTTGGGTGCCTTGTGCCAGCCCCCTTCCCCTCCCACCGATGTGGGGGTGAGCTTTCCCAGGACAAAGAGATGGATGTATAATAGAAAGAAAAAGGAGGGGTGGGAGAGACAAAAAGACAAGCGGGCGGGCGTGCGAGTGAGTGGGGAGAAAGTGGGGGAAAAGTGGGAGCACATGTGAAAAAGATACAAACGTAGAGGAACAGAAGTACAGAGAAGCAATCAGGACTTTTTTTCTCCACTACAGACTCCACTTCTCACTCATTACAGGCTCTGCAGGGTGTGGGGTTTGCAGCATATGGTGCAGTTGGAGAGTTGCTGCTGGACAGCACATCAGTCCCCTCTTAGTCCCCCGCTCCTCCACCACATGGTACAGTCCATTTAAAAAGCTGCATGTCATCTCAGTGTGCGGGGTCCTCTCAGAGAGCAGCTGCTCGCAGCACATTCTGCACGGCGGGAGCGTTCGCTTTCCCTCCGCCTGCCGCGCTGCAGCTCTTCTCCTCCTCCTCACACACATGCTCTCCAGCTCTTTTATGCAGTAACAGGTCAGCCCGGTGGACAGGAAGGACCTTACTCTGCTTTTTATGTGCAAACTAAACACTAAGACAGAAGAAGTGCAGGTGGAGGAGGAAGAGGAGAGGGTGTCAGCTTCGCCCAGAGTAACGCTCCTGCTGACACCATGCTGCTCTGTGTGGATTTGCTCCTCAGGGGAAAATCCTTAAAATGATGGAAGACAACAAGCAGCTGGCACAGAGGATCGATGGGGCCATCCAGTCAGCGAGTCAGGAAGTGACCAACCTCCGATCCGAGCTCTCCGCGACCAGCCGCAAACTGGCAGAGCTGGGCGCCAGCAGCCCCCCGGCGCTGGAGAACCACCTCCAGCACAACCACCACGATGACAGCCGCCGCTACAGGGGTGAGTGTCACATCACGGCACTGGCAACTCTCAAACAAGCTCTGTGTGAGTGAGAGTATGAGCGAATGTGGGGAAATGTCCCCCCACTTTTCCCTCAGTTGACTCGTTTTCCCCTTAAACTCGGCTTTGGGAGTGACAGAGGGAGAGGAGAGGCGGGCGGTCTGTTGTTGTTAGACAGGCGGGGTGAGAGCGCGGGGGCCGGAGTCGCTCCGTTTGGTTTCCCAGGCAGCAGCTGGGCTCCGGTGGGGCTCCATGTCCGACTCTTTGCTCAAGTTTTGGCAGCAGCTCCACACAGAGAAACTTAGAAAGTGGATGTTTGTGTCTGTTGAGGAGGTTGGCAACTCCATGGCAATGTCGTTTAGTTGGGAACAGCCAGATGCATGATGTCAGCGAGTTTTAGTGGAGAATGTGAAACTTTTGGTTTCATCTATGCTTAAAACTTTTTCATCCCTGAATATTTGTTGTTTTAAATTTAGTGTTTGGAAAGTTTGTTTCCCTTTCTTAACACATTCTAGTTTCTTTTCTGTGTCTGATTTCTTGCTTTGAATAAAGTTTCCTATAAGTGTGAATAAATACTGGCTTTTCAGAACAAAATATAAGACTGATTAAAATTATTTTGTTCACATCTGGGAAGTTTTGTTAAGTTTGTTAATATTGTTCAGATCACTTTGAGATATCGATGCTAACCTTCAGAAACTCGCTGTCATTTTTAATTTATGTAACAAGTTAGCGTCATACATCAGGCATAACATTATGACCAGGCTTTATGACTCATCATCCACCAATATCTGGATTTTCTAACACCTTATTATCAGAACCAGCATTTTCTTCTTTAGCATTTTGAGCCATAGCAGCCATCTGTTGTTTTTCTCTGAACGGTCATTAATTATCTGGTCACCAGTTCTCCTCTCTTCCTTCCTTGGACCACTTTTTAAGAAATACAGGCCACAAGAGACGAGGAACAGCCCACTAGAGTTGCAGTAGTGGAGATACTCTGACTCTGCCAAAAATCTCTGCATTTAACACATTATGGAATAATGTCAACTTGGTGGCCTATATGGATTCTCATCCACTAACAGATTCATTAATGAAAAGATAATTGTTTTTTTTCACCTTTTCCTGTCAGTGGTCATGATGTTATTCCTCAATAGTGTAAATTGATATCAGAAACAGTGAAGTAAAGTAATCTGTTTTTCTCTTGAGGTCAAGCAGTAAGCAGTGACCAATTTACTGAAACATCGTCTAGAGATTACAGAATTACTTCAGCTACCTACTTTTCAACATTTCCTTAACTATAATAAACTTCTCTAAGTTTTTCTCTCATTCATACAAGTTACAAAATTCAGTTTATAAAACAATAATTTGACTGTATCATTTAGAGAAGGGTTGATAAATATACTGAGTGCGAGAAACTTGTCATTGTAGCTAACAGGTATTCTGATAATATAAATGTTTTAATCACTGTTGGTTGACTTTTCCTGACTTTTTACTCAAACATTAAATTATTTACTCTCAGGAGATTTTCAGATCATATTTTTTAATTATATTGATGTTGAAGTGAAAGACGGATCAGATTCAGATGCACTAACCTGCAGAATTAAGAATCACGTTATTTTATGCTGATGCTACTCTGTAAAACATTTGGAGGTGGTTTAACTTGAAAATGAAATGCTGCCTTGAACTGCAATTTAACTCTACAAGAGTTAATTGAGAAATAAAGTTCACGAAGTTGATTTAACAACAAGAGACAAGTTTTCTAAACATTGTTTTTTTAAGTTAATTCTGCAATTTAAACCAAATAATTATTTCACAATATGCAACAAAAAAAACCCTGCTCTCTCCTAGTTAAAGAGCCACATTTCTCTGTTATTTTACTCACAATATCAAGTTAAAATAAATACTTATTTTACTTTAGGATAACTTAAATTCTTGTTTCAAATTGAATGAACAAAATTTCTGATCTGATAATGATTTTTATTAAACATCACAATAAATTCTGCTAAAAACATTTAGTGTGAACAGGACATTATCCTCAAGATTTAAAATAAACATTTGTCTTAACACAGGAGTCAGATCAATGTAACGCACTTCCATCTCAGGAGACAAAACAAGCCACTAAGCATTCTGGGAAATAGTTCCCACTCCTGTCTTTTTCTTTTTTCAGTTTTTTAAGTGCTAACCTAAAAACTCTTGGAGGTTTGACAAGATTAATAAGTTAACACAACTCACTACTGTAAGTTTATCTTTCACAAAGTCACATTTTGGTTCAAGACCTAACACTAGCTAAATTTATTTGACTTAAAATAATAGAAGACAGCAGACACAACTAAATGCAGCTCAAATGTTTTACAGTGTATGAAGTCAAAGTAAAGTTAGCAAGTGGAAATTTTCATCCAGGAATAAATAAAGAACCGAATGGGTGGATCGTACAGCAGCACCCACTCAACTTCACTTCCCTGTGGACGCTTCCGGTCTCCAGTGGTCAAGACATTCCACGCGTCGTCCAAGAAATTAAAGCCTAATGTGCCACCCACGTTTTCACTGCTGGCCAAGGCTCCATGATGTATGACGGGAGGGAGAAATTGTAAGTTCGATACTTGGAAAGAGGATCCAGTTGCCAAAAAACTTCCTGCTGGTTTTGAAATGAAGGTGTCAGAATGTGGCACCTATAGCAGAATGATGCTGAGACACAAACCAGCAGGTTGAGATTCACATCAACAACTCAAATGTGAATAGTGAATTAATTACATTTACTTAATTCACAAAGTTAGTCATATCATATTATTTATTCAAGCCTTTACTTTTGTTAATTATGATTATTTTTTCCACTTACAGCTAATAAAAACAAGACATTTATGATAAAGCATTACATCAAACCAATCAAATTACAACATGGTCTGTTTAAATAGTCGTTTTCAAAAGGTAATGTTATTCTGCCAAATGAACTTTATCAGAAAATGTTTTCCAAAATGTTGAGGATCCAGTTCACATGAAGTATCTGGATCATGGCAAAAATAATAAAAAAAAATTCTGCAAAGTAAATCCCAATGTAATCAGCAGAAAGATAACCTTTCACTGCAAACTATTTTTTTCTAGATTTTAGTGTAAATATCTTAGTACACTTTAAATAAGACCAAACTAACTTACAAGAAACATTTTAGCTTGATATAGGAGCTTGTTTTAAGTAATTAATTCCTTAATATTGATTTTTAAAAAGTAGTAGTTCTACTTGCAGATTTTTTCCACGTATAGAAAAATTCTTGTTATAAGTGAAATAATCAGCCAGTGGAACTAGTACTTTTTAAAATCAATATTAAGGGATTATTGACTTGAAACAAGCTTCTGTGTCTTGATGAAAAGTAAGTTAGTTGTATCTTATTTCAAGTGTACAAAGATATTGGCACTAAAAACTAAATAAAATACTTTAGAAGGTTGTGCATCTGGTTTCTCCAGATATATAACCGTAAAAACACAAACTCTTACCAAGTCAAGTTTTTAATGCTCATATCTTAGTACACTTGAAATAAGATACAACTGACTTACAAGTAACATTTTAGCAAGATATAGGATCTTGTTTTAAGTCAATAATTCCTTAATATTGATTTTTAAAAAAAGTTCTAGTTCCACTCGCAGATATTTTCTACTTATAACAAAACATTTTTTCCATCCAAGTTAAATAAATCTTCCAGTGGATCTAAAACTTTTTTAAATCAATTTTAAACAATTAGCTTAAAACATGCTCCTATATCTTGTTGCAAAGTTAGTTTAGTCTTTTTTCAAGTGTATTACTATATATTTATAAGACATTAGACAAAAATTACATGGTAGAATTTTGTGTTTTGCAGTGTTTGCCAGGTAGCATTATAAGGTGAATTTGATTGGATGGAAACAGACTGTAAGTGTCTGATTGATTTGATCTCATTGTATATTTATTAGGGATGTTCCGATCAGATCTTTTTGCTGCCGATTCCAAGCAAAATCGTCCATGAGGCCGATCACCGATCACTGCCGATCGACTGGAATGACTGTTAATTTTTCGCTTTAGGTATAAATTATATTATCACAAAATGGAAAAATAATAATTTAGACATAATAGACATATTTTAATGCATATCTAAGATCTTTTTTTTTTTTTAACTTAAGTTACATGCTGCAGCTTTAAGTAGACGTTCAGTGTGAGAGTTCACTGTGTGGTGGAGGTTGAGCGGCGCTCTGTCTGAAATATTACCACTAGCAGCGCGTAGCGGCGGTCCAAGAGCGAGAGCAGAACCAGCGTCTTACACCACCAGCTTGAAGACTTGAATAATTTTTTGGTTTATTTATTTAGCTTTCTGACCGTGATGCTAATCCAGGTGAGTGTTGGTAGTTGAGCGCTGCTTTACCTGCTGTCTGGCCGCTCCGGACGTCCTTTTGTTCCTGCATTAAGCCTCGATATAGCCGAACTCCGTCAAGTGCTTGTTTATTAAATTCGTATTAGATTTGTTGTGTTGATCCATTTTGACGTGCTTCACTCTGAGCGTTACAGGATTTGTTGCTGGGCTCTTGCGCAGTGTGAAGGAAAGCGGAGATGAGCTGCTGCGAAGTGAGATACAGGTGATCGGTTTTGGTGATCGGCAACAAGATACAGTGATCGGTGATACACTTTTTCACAGAAATCGGCCGATTATGATCGGTGGCCGATCGATCAGCACACCTCTAATATTTATGTTTATAAACTGGATCTGTTTTTTAAAGTGCTCTGAGATCACAGGATCTTTGTTTGTGTCTATGATGTTATGCGGTTTTGAACCTTAACGGATGATAAATCATTTCAAATAAGAGGAGGATCAATGTTTTCTTTCGTCCTGGCAGATTAAAGTTGGTCTAAATGCTTCCCAACTCTTCAGGTTTGAAATAACTCAGCCGGGTTGAGTTAGCCGCTGTCCATCAGTCTCTCTCCCTCTGCGTCTTGTTGGGAGCTTTGTTAACAGGCCGCCTGACATTCCCACATTCCTGAATGTCAGCCTGGTGATGTCACACTTCCTGTTCCCACAACCCAGGCCAGCTCTCTCTGTCAGGTGACTGATGAAACTAAATCAGCCGAACAATCCCCCCGCCTCCTGCTGCAGACGTCTCACCTGGTCTGCATTACGCTGGGCTTGTTTTAAGATCATTCATCACTGTGATGAGCAGCACTGGCACAAAATTTAATTATTTTTTGCTCTGCCTCTCTGTCCAAACCTGGCTGTCAGTTAGTTTTAATGCTTGGAGCGAACATGAAGCTGTGGTCCTTTACATGCATTAAGTCACTTCCAACAATCTTACTGAAGCGTTTTTGACTTCGCTGTGCAGCTTCAGTAGTAACTAGTTCAAAAGTTTTCTTTCATTGTAGTTTAGTTTTATGTTGTTGTGACGTTTTGTTTTTTAGATTGTGTTTTTATTAGTTATTATGAGTTAAATGTCATTTAGTTATAGCAGTAGTTTTAGTTTTTCATGCTGTGGTTAATTTTTAGGTGCAGAATTCAAAAAGTATTATAATGAATACTCAAAAGAAGAAACAATTTTCAAACTATATATTAAATTATAACAAATGTCTCCGGCGTTTTCTCCCAAATTTAGCAATTTTTACTGTTGCATTTTGCGAACAAGAGTAATTGCCACCATGAGGAATCTGGAGTGCCGTAATTTGCCGACAAGTGACGTAAGATCAGTTTCACATCACTTTGAAAGGCTAATAAATAGTTTTAGAAACATAAAAACAAAGATGATGTCTGTAATTTCAGTATGTTTTAGTTGGTTTTATAAACATACAATTTTGTTCCTGTCAGTTACAGTTTTCCCCCTTTAATTACTGTTTTCATTTATTTCAGTTAATGAAAATGTTTTCTCAATTTCAGTTTTTGTCAACACAAACTGACAAAACAGTCAGTTTATGTTGCCAACATAGTCAACTATGTTGGATGCACAGTTGACTATGATAACTTTGCATCCAACAAGTCTGTTCTTCCTGCCACCATCATGCTCCAATAAAAATAAAAGAAAGACTCTGTTTCCAGACGCATAACTTCACGATGGTTTTGTTTGTTTTTTGTAGATTTATTGTCACTTTTTGGAGCATAAATGTCCTTACAAGAGGCTGCTACTTGCAGTGTCTTTAGATGAGTGATGGGGCAGTCCTGCCTTCTTTTATTCAACTTATTGACTGTAATTTATTCATTGCTTTATTTCATTAGTGCCTCTTCCTCTTAATCTGTCACACTGATGTCAAGTCCTTGCTTAAGATTCACAAATGACACTAATGTTTACTCTCCTGTTATACACTTCCTCCAACAGGGAGCCAGTTGAAAATGTTGTGTCCTCTAAAATCCACTCGCTTTAACCTTACAAGTCTGTACATTATTAATTCCTGTTAGATTAATGCCTTGCAGTCAGTCAGTAGGACAGAGCTGATCAGAGCCCGATGAGAGGCTGCCAATAGTGAGGCATAAGCCTCGCTGAGACACAGCCGTGATTACTGAAGGAGACAGCATGAAGTTAAAGGATGGACGCTCTAAAACAGCCTTTACTGCAAGTAATTCACATGTCGTCATGAATCTGAGTTGCTTATATTAAGGGTTCATGAGGGTTTGGTTAAAATTTCTTTAACCAAACCCGTATTTAGTGATGCTCCAGTTAATCAGCCAGTGACAGAAATTATCCATATTGATTATTGACTTTTTTTCTGTTCAGTAAAAAGCATCAAAATGAGAAAACTCCCTCTTTTTAGACTTTTAGAGACATATGCTTTGATGGATGAACAGGGATAATCTTGTAATCTCTTCATTTTCAGAACTAATTCCTCCATCAAAAACGTGTTCTACATTGTGTGTTAAGCTGATTCTACACTGTTTCTGCATTTCTTAAAATGTATGTTACTCAAGTCTAAATGTGAAGAAATTAAAGGTTTTATATAAATTATTAAATCCAGTCACATATATAAGGAATATGTTCTGCTTTTGTTGTTTCTCTGTTTAGTATAATGCATGTTCATAAGGTTGAAGAGCGTAGAATTTGAATTGTTTATTACTTTTCACCTAACGACATCATCTGATTTTAATGTTTGGGTTTTATTTCTTCCAAAATTTTAATGTTTACTGCCTGGATTTATTAGCAATTACATTAAAAAGATTTTACTGTGTTTTTGATGTAGACCAGACGCTGAATTAAGTAGAATAAAGTGAATTTTTATATATATATATATATATATATATATATATATATATATATATATATAATCATTTTAACGGAAAATGTATGCTCTCGTATTAGCTTGGAAGAGCCTTTTTGCCCCGCTCAGTCCATACCCAGTGTCTATGCATTGCTTTTCTTTTCTTACTTGAGTTTTGCTGGGCTTTGCTGCAGAGAGACAGTTGTTGGTGAGCTGGGGAACGTCACTTGTTTTATTGCCCTCACAGAGGAGAGACCATAAACGCATTCTTACCCCGAGCACAATAACACCAGTCTTTAGTTCACGTTTAGAAAGGTGATCACATGCTTAGAATTGTATACCCAAAGGAATGATCAGGAGCTTATTAGGCTTTTTTTTTTTTTTTTTTTAAGATGAGCAATAATGCCTAATATTTGTCTTGATATCTTGCAAGTTTTTTTTTTTTTTATCATGGTAGTATTTTCTAATGTGCACCTTCTGAGCCTGATATAAAAATGACATTATTCATATTTCCTGTTTCTCTTCCTGGATGGTGACCGTGCACGGGGGTTTCTCTTTTCTCTTAAAATTGAGCCAAATAGAAAATAAAACAGGACAACCTTCCCATCCAGTCAAGCTGGATGGTGCGCTTGTACTTTGCCGTCTGTCTTGTGTTTATCGACATTTAGCACCAATGCTCAGCGCTGCTCTGAGCTAAAAGCTACAGTTTCGCCTCAACTTCCCGCCTCTCAATTGGTCGGGAATGGTCAGCTGACGTTGTCATATTGTCTCTCACTGAGCCAAGCCTCAGCTATTACACTCGGGCTTTTTTTTTTTTTTTTTTTTTTTTTTTTTTTTTTTTGGGGGTGGGGGCGGGTTAAAATAGTTTTTTTTATTTATTAGTACAATCTTCCCCCGCCCCCCACCGGCGGGGGCGGGCACCCGAGGTGGGGGGCT
>CAEFZX010030580.1:0-17856 GCA_903066825.1 Alfaro cultratus | reverse complement strand
GACTTATATTGTCAGCAGTCGGTCTTCGATCTGCATCGCAATCCGGGAGTCAGGATTTTCCCATAGTGAGACACGAAACGAATGCTATGAAAGAGAACTTTAGGTTACTTTCGTAACCCCGGTTCTCTGAGTAGCATGAGTGAGTGTCTCACCAAGCCACCCTCCTTGCTCATTCGTAGCGAGGAAGAGGGTGTGAGTTTTTGAATGATCTGTCCGTGCAGGGCCAGTCCTATATATAGGTAGGGGGTGGGACATGCCCCCTCTCCCTGGCACTGACAGACTTATCCCCAGCCAATCAGGGCTGGTGGAGTGTAATTGGAGCTTCTGATGAGGTCACGCCGAGGGCGTTCCCATAGTGAGACACTCACTCATGCTACTCAGAGAACCGGGGTTACGAAAGTAGCCTAAAGTTTCCTTGCAGTCCGATCTCATAAACAATACAGCTTGTGTCTTACCGGCTGCCTCTCTGCTCGTCTACAGATTCATCCAGCTCTGCACAAGTCATCAGGATCTCTGTTCAAACGAGTCCCCAAACTCCTGTCCTCTTTGTTTGGTTTTCTCTTCCGCTTTTAATTGTCCGTCCCTCTTTTAGGTCCGTGTGGAACACAGTGCGCGCATGATTTTTTTCTTTTTTTTCCCCCTCTTCTTTTCCTGATTTGACTTCACAAGTAGTTAGCTGTGATATAGCGTGAAGTGTTTAGCAGAATTTTTCAGAAAAAAACACTGCGGTGCAAATAAGTTTTGTTATGACACTTCAGAGAAGGCATGCAGACCTTTTCCTATGAAGGGTCTAGTTTTGATTATTTTTTTTGTTCAACTTACTGTTTCTATCTAATTTGTGAGTACAATAAATAGGGTACACTATAATTTTATCCGCTCAATTTACAGTGTTGACAAAATATTTTAAAATGAAAATTTTGATTATTTTTTTTGTTCAACTTACTGTTTCTATCTAATTTGTGAGTACAATAAATAGGGTACACTATAATTTTATCCGCTCAATTTACAGTGTTGACAAAATATTTTAAAATGAAAATTAGATTATTTTTTATTTTTTTTACAAACTTTACTGCTTTAGTGTTCTCAGATGTTTTATTAATCTCCTGAACTTCAATGACTTTTGGCTCATATTTCACACAGCCTTTTGTTAAGTAATAAATCAAGTTTATCAAAGTTATTAACAGATTTCGAAATAGATTAATTAAGATCTTGGGAATTTCCTGTCTGACCCCGAGTTGCAATATTTTCATATCTTAGCCACTTCATTGCCATTTTTGCATTGTGGCACAGTGTTAGGAAAAAACATTGTGCATTACCAAATTCCTCCTGAATCATCAATCCAATCCTTTTACTGAAGGCAGCGCTTTTATTGGCAAAATTGTAAGTAATTCCACTCCCATGGATAATTGAGGCTCAGGCAATTAGCCTCGATTATTCAATTCAGGCTAATTTCTGTCAACATGTGATGCATTCACAATCATGGTTGTGTTCACCTTTTTTCTTTGGACAGTCTTTTTTCAAAACATTGTTGATGGTTTGAAAGGGTCTTCTTCAGAGAGAATAACTTTATCACATTTATTTCAAGTGGCTACTTTTGTGCGCATCTTCACAGATATCCAAAACATCCTCCTACTTCATGCTTTCTTTTTTCACAGCAATTAAACCTCTCCTGAATTTCTGCAGAAATCGATGAGTTGTTTAGTGGGATGCAATCTTATGAACAGCAACACCCTTGACCCTAAACCTTTTTGGCAGCTATTTCCTAGGAGGGAGCCATATAAGTGACAAAAAGGATTCAGCTCTTCATTTAATTGCATTTATCTGGTCATGTTTTATAGCAACCTAGATTCAGTTCAAACTGCCACCATAAAAACCAAAGCTAAAAAGTGTTTAAGTAACTGTATTTCTGTCAGACTCCTTTAAAGCTTTTGGATAGCTAGAAACAAGATTGAATAATGATCTAAGCCAATGCTTTTTATTTAAAGAGAAATATGCTTCATTACAGATTGCACATTTCTAAAAGTCACAGATTTAAATTTTTATTGATACACATACACATAACTGCACTACCGCTAACTGACAATGCTGAAAAAACACCCAGAAAAGATGTAGCTACAGAGTATCAGTGGCTCCCGGAGATCCCAGTGCCAGAAACCTGTTGAGCTTAAAGTCAAAATCGATGGGACGTTCGCCGGGAGGTTTATAGGCTCCTGTCATTGCTGAACTGAGGTAGGTTATGAGCTCACAGTTCTCTTCAAATGATGCAAGTTTTTTCTTGTACTTCTGACGAAGACAGCCAGTGGATTTGTGATTGAAAGCTTGTAAAACACAACAATAAAAAAAAACACTTACAATCTTTGTCATGATAAAACTTGATTAATGATTTAGTTCAAGTACATGCACCTTTGAGAGTCTGCTCACCTTTCAAATAGTAGGCCACATACACAAGAGCTGATCTTTTTACACTGACAAAAGGGTACTTTGGTTTGAGAGACCCAACAGCTGTCATGGCTTTGATCACTGCTTCTGCCACTCCCTAAAGAAACAAACAAGTTCAACCTGAACCTGATTCAGAACAGCAAAAACACTCGTAAAATGCATGCAATAAAAATTTTAACTTAAAAAAAAGACATAAATCAGGGGGACAGTGTGTCTAACCTGTTCCAGGTAGCCCAGTGTTGGAAGGGAAGTGAGGGGAACAGGCTCATCAAGAGGAGGAACCTTACAGGGCAGCTTTTGGTCACAGTAGATTTCAGGCATCCTTTGGTAACATATACCAAGGCAGAATGTTTAATTCCATTGTCATTTAGTGTATAAAGAAAACAAAACCTGCAACTGTTATTTTCAGACAAGAACAGAAATACAGTGATGTAAAAACATGTTTACCCTGTTACAGATTTTCTCCTGTTTTTGCCCTGTTGACACATTTGGATAGTTTGGATTATCAAATGAAATTTCAGATCAAACAAAGATAACCTGAGTAAATACAATCAGCAGTTTTCAAAAGGAAAAATAACTACTGTCTAAACCTAATGACTATTTTAATTCTGCCAATCTGAAGGGTTCTCAAGCATGGGCAGCCTTCTTAAGGCCACAGCCTATCAACTAGATTTCAGTCCAGACTTTGACTAGACCTTGGGTTCGCTTTGTTTTTTTAGCCAGTCAGAGTTGGATTTGCTGGTGCTCTTCAGATCACTGTCATTATGATTCCTTGAGATTTTCCATAAGGTTTGAAGAAATTTCCAGAAAAGAAGTGCTTTGTAATGGTTTGTAGTGGTTTTATGAAAGGGCATTTCTTCCATAAGATTATTTAAAATTTCCTCTTTTGTCTATTTAATAAACAAAAAATTCTTACACAGATTTGTGGTTTCTTTTTAGGGTGAGGTTTTGGGACTCTCCCATGGATGACATTTTTGCAGCTTTCTAATAATTATGGATATAGACTTTAACTAGGTTATATCAGGCCTGCAGTGGTTTGGATTTGGTTTCCTGGGAAGATTCACTACTTTTTCATGTTTTCTGCTTTTGTGGATGTCTATCATTGGCCTTAGAATGAGTTAGATACTCCCAAAACATTATAAATGGTTTGTTAGCCCTTTCAGACTTACTGCTGTCAAAGACTTTGTTTCTCATTTGTTCTTGAATTTCTTTAAATCAGTGCATGAAATGTTGCTTTGTGAGCTCTTCTAGGCCACAGCTTGCCAGATAGGTTTAATTTTAGTGATCCTTGAACATTTGCAGCAAGATGTTGCATATTTTCTAAAAGGATGTTGATAGTATCATCTGCAATTCTTATAAGAACATTTAATTTCCCTTTGGGATCAATAAAATATTTTTTAATTGAATCTGAAAACTGGTCAGGCACCAATTAAGGATGGATATGGAAACTGAAATTCTATTTAGATTTCAAAATCATTCATGACTTAAAAGGGGGTGATTGGGATAGGACTTGCTTTTTCACAATGGGCCAGGTTTGGGTAGTTATTTCCCTTGATGAACTAAATCACCATTAAAAACTTATTTTCATATTTACTCAACTTACATAAGCCTGATATTAAAAATTAATTTGATTATCAGAAATAATTAAGAGGGAGTACATATAAAAATAAAAGAGCATTGAGAGCATAATATAGCAAAAAGTTGTTTTGCATTGTCTACCTCATGAATTTCTCCTGCTTCTCTTTTGTCTCAAAAATGTAAAGTTTTTCCTTGTATTCCACTGCATATTGCATCAATCCTCGAACCAGTGCTTCATACCTACAAAAAAATAATGTTTAGACATATTCAAAAGATATGATAAAGCAGCTACTTTTTTATGCATGATAAATTATAATTTTTGCCAGGAATGCATACCTCTGGTTTCCATCCTTGTAAGTGACTGGACAGAATCCCTTCAGTTCAACCTGCTGTGGGAATTTGTTTTTCACCTCCAACTCTGTCAGCTTTCTTGGCAGTAGGTGGGGCTCAGGGAGGTTGTATGGACAACAAGGCGCCAAAAACTCATCAGGATTTGACAGGAATATCTGTTGTTAAAAGAATATAATGCAATTGTTGTCTTTCTTAAGCACAATTTTAGCCATATATTTGATCATAATTTCAATTCAATACAGAAAATGTGAGTAAAAGAGAATGCAACCATACGTAAATAATCATATTGTATAAATGTACACTGACCTCTAGATGGTTTCCTCCACATAGGCGATAATACAACTTTTTGTACTCAGTAGCATGAGTCAAGTCTGCAGTTTCTGAGCAATCCACCAGGTGATAGTATAGAGCAAGGCAGACAGGACAGTAATGGCCAAACTCTCCAAGGCGACTATTAAGCTCATTGGGTGTGATGCACAGCTTGTTTATGCAGGCAGCTTTCCCTGTTTAGAAATAGTGCTTGGAACTGAAGGGTTGCATCTAAAAAGTTTGAGCATGTTTTTATTTTTATTTTACAGTTCTTCCAACACTTACCACTTTGTCTCCTCTTCAGGTAGGATTGCAGACATTTCATACTGATGTTGACTTGTTGTAAAATATTTTTCCATATCCACCATTTATTTTTAGAGCCATCAAGAATAAACCAGTTCTGATGCTGTTCTTGGAAGTATGGCCTAACATGTTCAACCTCTTTCTTGTAAGAAGAATCCCAACTGTGCAGGATCTCAGAGCTGTCATGTAACAGGTAAGGCCTAAAATGATGAAAAGTAAAGCATGGGCAGAGTTTGTATTGGTTTTCATTTTCTTGCTTCAACCAGCTATCAGACTTGCAGTATTTAAGGAAGCTACTGTTTTTAATAAAGACTGGTTTACTTGTTGGGGTTCATCTTGTCAGAAAGGCCTCTCAGAAGGACCTCTATGGTACTGATTCGGAGCTCAAATACTAGCATGGGTATGATGTTCTGAGACTCCATGAGTTCTGCCTGCTGAAGGGTCATTGGAAAGCCATCCAGTACATACCTAAACATAAATTAAACCAGACATTTGTTTTTACACTCACATGACTAGAAATTGTGCAGTTTTTTTTTCTTGCATCAAAAAAGGTAATTTTTTTGTTCAAACTTTAGACGACAGAATTTAAAAAAGGAAAAAACTCTTAGACTTATGGGGCCTTCTAAAGCTATAAATAACACTTGACTTGTTTCAAAATTCATGTTACTACCACAAATTTGAGATTTTGTTTTTAAGACCAGCAAAAAGTATTGAATAATTGTGAAGTAAAATGAAAATGATATGTTTTTTTTGTTGTTTTTTTGTGTTTTTTTTACACTTTTCTTCAAATAAAACTGTGAAAACTGTGACATTATTTTGTATTCAGTTCCCTTTGCTCTGATATCACACAAAAATGAAGTGTAACCCTAACCTTCAGAAGTCACCTAATTAGTGAATATTTCTTCTATCAGTTTAATGCCGGGATAAAGATAGATGTTCTGTGAAGGCTTCAGAGGTTTGTTGACAACATTAGAGAGCAAACAGCATCATGAAGACCAAGGAATACAGCAAACAAGTCAGAGACAAAGCTGTGTGGAAGTTTAAAGCAGGGTCAAGTCATTAAATAAATTACATGCTTTTGAACATCTCACAGAAGCAAAGTTCTACCTAGAACAATTGGCCAGGTAAGGAGAGCATTCATCAGAGAAGCAGCAAAGATGCTCATGGTAACTCACACCATGGAGAGCAACAGAGATCCACATCTCATATTGGAATATTTGTGGACAGAAAAACTTTACATTGTTCACTCCATATCCATAATCTGTCCGTCATGGAACAATAGTTAGGAGAAAGCCATTGTTGAAAGAAATCCAAAAGCAGTTATGTTATTACACAATATAAAGATTACACAAAATAATCAGCACTGATGGGAAGATGTATGGAGCAGAGAAAGTGTAGCATTGGATGAAAATCCCATGGAGTCTGCAAAGTCTTAAGAGTAGAGTAAAGGTTCACATTCCTGTAGTGGTGAGACTAAACATAATGCTAGAGCTAAAAGAGAATGATGTAGATCAAAACATCTGCATGTGTTAAAATGGCCTAGTTAAAGTCTAGATTTAAAATTAACAGAGAACCTGCGACAAGACTTAAAAATTTTCACAGAAGCTTTAGATCCCATCTGGGTGAGTTTAAGCAATGGTGCAAGAAAGAGTGAGCAGAAATTCAGCACCTAAATCAGAGGTGTCAAACTCCAGTCCTCAAGGGGCGGTGTCCTGTAACTTTTAGATGTGCCTCTGCTGCACCACACCTGAATAGAATAATTAAGTCATTAGCAAGGCTCTGGAGAACTTATCTACACAAGGAGGAGGTAATTAAACCATTTCATTCCAGTGTTTCGTACCTGTGGCACATCTAAAAACTGCAGGACACAGGCCCTTGAGGACTGGAGTTTGACACCTGTGACCTAAATGCACAAAACTGGTAGAGACATACCGCAAAAAAGTTGTACATGCAAACTGCAGTAAAAGGTGGCTCTATAAAGTGTTAATTAAAGTGGAATAAAATCAGATGCACGCATCTCTTTTTGAGGATGAGGGGACATGTGCATCCTTTTTCTCTCAATTCATAATTTATAAAAATTTGTTCCTGTACTTCTGTGTTGGTCTTTCACATAAAATTCTAATAAAATATACAGATATCTGTAGCTCAAATGCAACAAATTTCAACAAACTGCCAATGATATAGATACCAAGGTACTGTCATTTCAAATAATATTGTGTGACAATAAATCAAAAAAACATCTTACCCTCGAATGCTACATACAGAGCTAAGGAGTGCCACTTCCAGACACTGAATTGCCAGTTCATCAGGCACAACAAGGCCCTGTGTGAGATACTTTTTCATCTCCGCAGCCAGGTTGGTGTGTGCCTTGTAGTTCAACACCAGACGCATTGCTGCCCCAATGGAAAGCCGAGCTAAACCATATTTTTCGGCAAACATTTTTGCCACTACAGACATAAATGGTTAACAAAATTAAAAAGTCATTTGACGCTTTCTTGACAATTGAGAATCATCTGCAGCTGCCTTGAGACTTACCAGTGGTTTTTCCAGCTTTAGGAGGTCCAGTCACTGCTATTTTTATGGGGAGGGAAGTGGTGGGCTTTGGCTGTCGAAGATATTTTAAGGGGTTCAGTGTGAACTTGAAGCGGTTTTCCTTGGTTCGAAAAAAGTAAATAAACGGACCGAGGGTGAGGGAATATGCGGAATTTAGAGGCCAGTGGATTGGATGAATTGTGTCCTCTTCGTATTGCTGGGTTGTACATGAAAAACAAAATCAACACAGGGAATCAGTCAGTTTCCAAACTCAAAATAGAAATAAATATAAATGAATGTCAAATAATTTTTAAAATCTCTAGAAACACAGCTGTTACTTCTCAATTTCCTTAATTATACTAACCTGGACAGGGTCTGCACAGCCAAAGGCACTGTTAAGCTTATAGGAGTGGAGCAGCAGATTGTGTGCAAGTCTGTATGAGATGGGCTGACATGATAGGAAAAGTGACTCCCTGTTTGCTATCATGGGCTTGATTTTGTGGAGCAGGTGATCCTGGATTTTTCTTAACTTTTGAGATGAATTGAATTCCAGCTTGGGTATGTCATTTTCACTGAGGAGTTCCTGAGATTACAACAACACATGTAAACTCAGAAGACCATTAACAAATGCAAGGATGTTAGGATCTTCACATTAACATGAAAAGAGAGGTGGAGAAGACATGCTCAGAAGTCATACGCTCTCCAGAGAGGTTATTAGACTTCCACTTATTAGCTTTTAAAAGTTTTCTGTATTCATACCATCACAGTCGTAAGGTTTGCAGAATCTTTTTCAAACCGGTCTTCTATTTCCTCCTCAATCCATTCAGTCGCTGCCTCTTCAGTCTCCTGTTCCTCTATGTCATCACTGAAGCCTAATTCAGGAAATTCCACCTCCAATATAGCATCTATCTCATCCATGTTGTAGGAATCCTCTACTTCTTCATTTTCTTTTACCTGGTGCCTAAACTATTTGTTTAAATATATAAAATTAAAGAACATTTAAAATCCAAAGTGAGATAACAAGATATTGATGAGTTTGCTTACGGTAAATCTGGACTCATCAGCCTCTTGCAGGTCTATGAGTTCAGCCCTTCTCTTGGTGATCATTTCGTCCTAGATCAAAGCAGCAAAAACAAATGATTTAGATACTAGTAAAGGAAATAACAGAAATAATTATTAATAGAAATTATAAAAAAAATAATATGTCATCACACACACACACACACACACACACACACACAAAAGAAATCACATTCATACTCGATTCTTTTGCCGCAGATTTTGCAGAAGCTTTATCTGTTCTTCATGCTTGTGGTAGAGCATGCGCCACTTCTCAAGGTAGCCTGGCAACAGGCGTCTTTGGACATCTGTTGCTTCAACTTCCATGACAACAACAACATCAGGGAATAGCTGTTGTTCCAACATGAACTCCACCTGGTCAGGATCATGGGGGAAACCCTCCAAGATGAAGCCTGTAGACCTAGAAAGTACATAGGAGTATAAAAAAAATCAAGAAAAAGATTTTACTACTACCAAAACTACTAAAGATATAAAAGAAAAAGGTGCATAGTGTTATGTAGATTAACTACATTTGAATTCAAAATAAGATTTTGAGCATAGTGTTTGTTAATGCAGACAGGGCCTAACATAATTTCCCCCAAACAGATGGGGCAGCTGAAAATCCAGACCAACACGCTTGCCTGTCATCTGACTTGCATGGCACCCAACCCCGATGTTCCTGAATACAAGAGTTGGAGGGGGCTTTTAGATATGTCTTCAGGCTGTTTTCAGCCAATCTCCAGGATCAACACTCGACAACGGTATGACAGCAAGCTCCCCCAGAATAATCCAAAATAAACTGTTGTCGCCACATGGTGTTTAATAAAATGGATATACGGATTTATGGATGGGTGGACAAATAAACAGGTTTAGAGTAGTAAAAAAACTACTCTAGTCAAGTACATCCTAAAATGAAGAATGTCTGGTAATAATTACCTGTATGGTTCATCTTGAAAGTAAGGCAAAAGAATCATATCCAAAACTTTAGGAGTCATTGGCTCTCCATCGGCTAGGTAGGCTTTGATGGCTAATTCATCTTCAGTCAAAAACACCTCCTGTTGTGATTACAAAAACACAAATATTTAATATTTTAACCTGACAACAAAATTCTTGTTTTTAAAACTTAGAGAAAAAAGCCTAAAAGTCAATAGCAAAAAAAAAAAAAAAAAAAAAGAAACAAACCTCATCAATGTTAATTTTGCCAGATGTATTTTCTGTTTCCTCTTCCTCTCCCTTTTCTGCTCTTATTTGGGCCTCTACATACTCAGTATCACTCTTTAGGTACACAGCCTCATCAGAAGAGGGTACTGGCTTATCGGTCTTAGCCATAATTTTCATTTGCAGTTCCTCTCTGAACTGAATATGGAAAAGCCTGAGTTTCTTTGCAAGCCATTCACCATTAGTCGTTTTGCCTGACCCTCTAGCACCAAGCAAAAATATTCGCAAGACAGGAGGCTTGCATAGGAAGAAAGTAGAAACACGTAAGTGATTCTATCTTATTCTGAAAAAAATACTTCTTGATTCTCATTCTTGCTGCTTTACCTTAAGGAGCTCTCCTTGTGCAACAAATTGGTCAGGATTTTCAATGAAGGACTCTCTGGCGTCTAAGGTGGAGAAGTAATAAGTCCGTTCACGGTACTTGGCTGAGATTTTGTCAGTCGCTGGCCACAGGACATTGTTGTTTTTGAAGGCAACAGGGCAGAAATGCTTGGTGTCGCCTAACAACCTCTTGCTTGCTGGTTCAAACTGTAACATTGGTTGAACAAAAATGATCTTACAGATTATTAAAAACTATATTTATCTACAAAATAAAAGATCTACATCTTAAACTTTTAAGGTTTAAATAGATTTGTAATATCAATTTTAAATCAAAAATATTTGTCAGTACATCCTCTTCCTCGTCTTCTTCCTCTTCCGTTTCGTCACTTTCTTCCTCTTCATTTTCAAGTGCTGCTAAGGCCTCCTGATCTTCTTCCTCTTCATTCAGGTCAAGTGAAGAAAACTCCCAAGCCACATACTGAAATGGTTCTAGAGGTGATGGAAATAAAGATGAAAGGAATTTACTTTCTCACAAATTTTTTCTATTTTTGTGCTTTGTCACACTTAAATATTTGAGAGCATAATAAATATCAATAACAGACAAAGATAACCTGTGAGTAAATACAAAATGCAGTTTTCCAACTGTTTATTAGGGTAAAAGGCTTTCCAACCCAACCTGGCTCTGTGTGAAACAGTAATTACCTGCCATGTTTAATCCATACTAAATTTAGATTATCCACATTTTCTTTATAGCTTTGTCCAAATTTATTCAAACTAGATTAATGCCAGACCTGTTGAGTGAATAAATCACTTTTAGTAGATTGTATCATTGTTTTTATGTCTTTTTTTTATGATGTATGTAACATGTCTTTCTTCTAAATGAGACGAGTCTCAAGAGATAAAGGATTATATATAAATTGCAACTGTGTAACAACATGAAGTAGACTAAATATTCTAAAAAAGCAACATAACATGCTTGAATTTAAATCAAACTTGAAAATTTTTGAATAACCTTGAACAGGTTGTTCAAGATCAAAAACTTTTGCAGAATTCAAAAAAGATATTTTATAAGGATTCCTTGCCAGTTTTTTCTAATAAATGGTGGTTGTTGCTATCAACTATGATCATTGCGAAGAAGGGATTATTTTTTCCACATGGTCAGGTTGTTTTGGATAGGTTTTTTCCCCTTAATAAAGGAAATCATAATAAAAAAAACAACACTCTTTGCACATATGTAAGTTACTCTTTGAATATAGCATTTTGGGCAATTTGAAATATTTAAATACAAAAAAGGCAAAAAGGTACTATAATTACCAATCAAACTGCAAAACCTTAAAAGTTTATTGTGATGACTTGAAACAAGCTTGTACACTCACTTTCCATTTTTTTGACAATTTCTTGAAGCAAGTCGTCAGGGCTTTTTCCCCCAATCTCAACATCGAAGTGGCTTACTGTTATACTTGATTGCATATGATGCCACTCCGTCTCAAATATCTCAGCTTGCTCTTTATATTCTTTCATCTCTGGAATGCTGGCATAGTCCATGTCCATGCCTTCTGGTAAGTCTACTAATACAGCACAGAGTAAAAGGAGAAAAGGATTCAAGTTTAAATCTTTATCGTTGGCGCTTCTGTTCATTTTTGTTCAGACTGTCCCGATTAATCCAAATTATAACAATCGACTGCTAGGTTTACTTTGTCTGTGTCTACTGGACAGGCAACATCAATATATTTAAGTTATTCTGTTTATAAGAATTATCTTAGAAAATCTGACACTACAAGTGCTAGAAGCACATGGAGACATAATACCCTCTTCCTCTGACTGTGTCTCTGACTCTTGCTCCTTTTCTTTGCTGAAGTGGGAAGAAATTTAACATTGTATCAGAAATGTGCAAAAACACTTAAATACTCTAAACTGAAGAAGACTACTGAGTCTGAACTTACAAAACTGTCTCATTTTGAAAAAACGGTTGGTTCTGCAATCTTTTCTCAATGGCTTTGTCCAAGTTTTCCTTATTCTTCTCATAAACTCTCTTCATAACTGTTTTGCACACATATACAATAAAGTGGACACATTAAAGACACAATCTAAGGGGAAACTTGGAGAAAACAAATGCATGAATTATGCTCCCACTGTAATGTTTATCGGTGTCTCTGAGACAGATGATTGTGTCTGGCAGGATTCCGGCTTGCTGAAAGACTTCCATTTCAGAAAGATTCTTGGGAAAGTTGTCAAGCACCCATCCTGTTTTGTCCTCAGAATCTGAGTTTTTTTTCTCTATCTGTGACATCAACACTTTAATGCTAATATGCTTATAGGCAAAAATGACAACATAATAAAAATAATACTGTGCAGCAATTAAGAAAAGCATTCTCAGATTAAAAGAAAAGTGATGAAAGAGTTGGTTAATTAAAAAAATTAAGATGTGTATGTATTTTGTGAATTAAAAAAAACAACAAAAAAACTCGGTAACACTTTACTTGACGGGTTGTGAATAAGACTGTCATGACACCGTCATAAACATGACATAACACCTGTCATGAACATGAGTAAGTCTTCATGAATATTTATGACTGTTGTCATAAAGTGTCACTTGGTAAATTATGACACTTTTAATACAAAGTTGACATTATTTAAAATGTCTTCATTATGACAACTTGACATTAACCAAGAAATCATGATCTGACATAAATTTATCATAAAAGTATTACTGATTACACTTTAGCTTTAATAACATAAAGTTACATAATTTTTTTAAGTTTACCAAAAACTATTTACAGGAAGAATATATATTGAATGTTTTGCCTGTGTGCATAATAGATTTTCTATTTTCCATTGTACATGTTCAGGATTTTAAAATGTAACATCAATACCCTTATATTATCATCTTAATATTGCATACATGAAGAAAAATAATAGATAAGAACAAGAATGATGAATTAATAAAACAGGAAAACAAGCTCATTGCTAACATTGAACTTGAAACTTACCTCTTCCATCAGACTTTTCAGTGCATTAACATACATTTCAAAGGGCGGTATGGCCATTTGTTTGGCATCCTCAATGACTTGCTTCACCAGAGCAGTTACTTGTGGATTATCCATTGCCACTGAGAGCAGCATACAACATAAAATTACACATACACACATACTAAGTATGTGTGTGAACATATAAAATATATATTGCCTGTAGAAAATGACATATAACTTTATTTTGCAAATACATTTTTGAGATATTTATTTTAAAACAATAATAAAACCATGCATCGTTTTTTATTTAATGACTTTGATTTTATTTGATTAAGTCTATTATAGAAACATAAAAATTCAGTGGCTGTAATGTGATAAACTGACAAACAGTTAATGAGGTATGAATGTGTAAAGTCAAATTATTTTTAATTAACAAGATGAAAGCTCCATTTATTCACATAAAAAAATACGTGTTTAACATAAGATCAGTGATAGTTTGCACATATATCTACATAACACATAAATGATAATATTTTATGTGAAAATCAGAAATCTTAGATAAGGCCCAACTTGCCTGAAATGTTTTCACCACTTTTCTTCTTCTTCCTGGTACTCTTTGCAGTAGGTGTTGTGAGGTCTCTAATTTTTTCGAACCTCTCCTGGTCAATCTTGGCTAAAAATGGCTTTATCATCTCCTCTAAATCGAGCACCAAAGCACCGTAGTGCTGAGCTAGAAGACTGCACATGGTGCTCTTTCCAGCCAGAGAAGAGCCAATGATGCAAACCTTGCAAGGGGGTCTGGGCATTGGAGGAAGTAGGTACTTGCGTGGATTTGTGATAAACTTCTGGTAGGAGTCCTGAGATGAAAGTATGTACAACTTGTCCTGAAAGCTGGACAACAGTTGAGCAGGGAAAGGTTTTTATCCAGTCATATTTGTTAGTAGTAGGCCAGTCAATTTAAGGAGAATAATTCATTAAAGAACACTCACCCCACACACAAATCTGTCACTCCTTCAATAATGTTGCCCTCCTTCAGAGCAACTGGACAAATTCTGCCCCAGCGGCTTCTTCTCCACCGAAACCCTGGGGCCACGATTCTGATGGAGGTCATGAATCTTAGAAGGTTATCCTATGAAAGAGAGAAATGCTTGCTAACACAGATTCAAGTTAAATTTGCAGAAGTTCAGTCAGAGAAGGAGTGTTTAAAGACTCCACCAACAAATTAGTAGGAGGTTTTATTCATTAATAAAAATTAAGGAAAACTATGAGGATGGCCTTGCTGTGGCAATGTTGTCTGGTAGTTCTTCCTCAACATGTTGACTGAGCAGGACTGGAACAGAGACAGGCTTTATAGCCATAGTTTCAAGACGAGCCATCACAGACTGTAAGGTAAAAATAGAAATAAACTAAAGTCAGCCCACCAAAAAAAAATTGCTGCTGAACTTTTCTAAATGTAAATTTTTAACTTTACCAAGTACAGTTCTTCAGGTGGATCGTTTCCATCTAGTTCCAAAAGGTAGCTGGGGTTGTGTTCTGCAATAAAGTCCTGGAAAAATATCAAGTAACACCAAACATTGTATGTGTTCAAATATGTTTTTATCACCCATGTTGGTTACTTTATTTTTTACTTAATTTTTGTAAAACTTTGGCTATGTTGGTGCAAATCAGAACAGTTTTGTCCAGGGTGTATATACAGTATGTTGTGCTGAATTCTGATATATGATTTTATTATTTTATTTTTTTTAATTTTTCTATATGCACTTAATCTTTGCAAGGATTACCCCTGCATGGAAAAATAGCCCATTTAAGAAGTCAAAGTGCAGCGTGGACCTTGGACAGGTCATCATTGTATCACTGGTAAGATGTGGAAAGCAATTTCAATTTACACTTGTAAATGGGGATCGCATAAAAATCCACCTTTTGTGTGTTTTAACAGAAAAAAAGACTTTAATAAGTAAAACTTCAATTTATGTGGCTAAAAATTCAGAATATTTCGAAACACTTAAAACTTAAGTTGATAAGGATTTTTCTTAAAATCTTTAGACATAAAGAATATTTTTTGTGGCAATCTATAATGTTTTATTAAGGAACCAAGTTGATCAATTTATGAATGACTGCAGAACAAAATAAAAAATTATCAAAATCCTTCTTGCTGCCAATTTTGCTCTCTAAGACCTAAATACTAGCTTTTAGTGTGCTGCTAAAACTGGTATTTAGGAATTTACAAATTCTAAAAATCTATGAATATTTTACATGCATGGCAAATAGAAATGAGAATCAGTCTTATTTGCCAAGGTTTTACTTAAAACTAGTGTTAATATTTTCCTAAAAGAACAATCAAATCAGTATTGCTATGGCAATCTTTAAAATGGCATTCCTTGTGTTCAGGGGACATAAGAGGAACAGAAAATATATGCTGTCAAAACACACTTCTGTCTGAAATGAAAGGAAGTACAAGACTTTATGTCTGTACTGAATATTTTAGAAAATAAAAAAGCCATTCTAACTTGCCTCCAATTGTCTAAGCAGGATGTTCTTGTAAGTGTTGATTTTAGCAAAAATATTTTTGGGCAGGTATTCTGGTAACCACACCATCTGTTCAAACATTTCCATAGAGAGGGGTTCATCCTCAGGCTGAAAGAAAAAAGGAAAGTGGTGTATTAGAATATTGTAGTTGAGCACATTCTTTTCATAAGCTTGTTGTTGTCTTATTATCATGTCTTATTTTATTTAAACGACAAACCTGGTTGCAAATCCAGGATAAAAACCACCACCAACAACAAAATTAAGTTGATTTTATGAAACAGAAGCAGAAGTAGAAAATGTTTTTGTACACTAAGTACCTCCTCATAATCACTGTCATCGTCCTCCATCTCTTGTTCCTTGCTCTTCCTGAGAAGCTCCTCTTCCTGTTGCCAAAGATTAATGTTGTGTAGCTGCCCAGTTTCTGGATGCTGCTTCAGACCAGACAACCTTTTGACCAGGTCAATGTCTGAACACTGTTAAAAGACAGGACATATTGTTTATAGACGATATCAGTAACTCTGAGGAACATTTTTAAGTTATACAAATTTTTTAAATATGTACTGTTATTACACTTTGATTATGTGAACTACAAATAAAGAAGTATAAAATAACTAAAGAACAAAATACAACTTTCAGCTCTACGAATTTGACCTTGATGTTAATGACGAAATCTGGCTTTAGCTTGAGGTTTTTGATCAATTCAATCTGATCATGGACCTCTTGGGGGTCTTCTGTTACATATGGGAGGCAGCTCAGCACATAGCCTGTACAGAGAAACAGAATGATCAAACATTGGCGCAACATCCATGCTGTTTTAATAAAAATAGTTGTTTTCTGCTTGCTTAGGTATCTCATACATTCTGGTTGATAATTTTTGGACTTCTTATTATCAAAAACAATGTTTGGTGTTTAAAGAGCATACAGTACTAAACCGTTTTAGTTTACTTTTAGAGCAGTTTACCATAGTGCTGAACATCGGGCTTGTTAGTTCTGTCAACAATCATCTGCAGTACCACATCATTTGGGACACTTTTCCCTTCGTGCAACATGTTCAGAAGCTGAAATGGTTTAAAATCACAACATGAAGATTATATTAGTTTTAAGATGTATATAACCACATTAATGAAAAATAATAGAAATAATCTCCCTTACCGCTATTCCTTCCTCAGATTTGGTTTTAATGTATGTGTTGAGCATATCAGTAGCTGAAATGTTTTTAAATAAGAAATGTATTAGGTGGCAGGCATACAACCATGAAAACAAAGTATTTGAGAAGAACATACCATCAATTAGAATACACCTCCAAGAGTCTGCAATATTTCTGGCCAATGTTGATTTCCCAACACCCTGTCAAAAAAAGAAAAACAAAAACACTGAGAATGAGGTCAAGGATACGGAATGTCTTGGAATTTGTAATTGTATTAATTTTGAGTGATTTTTCTTCAAAGCTTAAATGTGATTTCCTGCAATAGCTCAAACTGATGCCTTATGCACATTGATAAATTAGGTGAATTCTAACCATAATCATCTGGAGTAGTCTATTTAATTTTTTTTAATGAGAAAAACACCATCCCTGTTCCTCCCACATTTGTCTTCATTATCTTTAGTTTTCTTACTTTTTATGGGTTTGTACATATAAAACTACTTAATCCATGAATCAATAATTAATTACATTAATATCAACATTAATAAGACTGATATAACTTGCCGTTACAGAATTCTTGGAACTTTGTGGCGATTTTAACCTGTTCTTTATATTTATGAACTGTTATCTTTAGAAAGTAGCCTACATAATTTCCAAAGGGTCCTTGCAGATAGTTATATGTAACTGTCTCATAGAACTTACTGGTCTTCCAAATACAATGAAACAGGTGGGTTTAGCAAGAAGACACTCTCTCTCAGCTTCATCTTCTATTAGATTGTCCACCAAAGCGTCCATTTGGCTTGTCCAACGGAGAAACTACCGAAACATTAAAATGCTTTCAAAGAAGACCGTTTCTTTTTTTTTTTTTACCTTATCGACTGTCATCCATTTAACCGTTTGTGCTTACTTTAGTCTTAAATCATCGAATAACTTCTACTATGTGTATTAATTGTAGGTAACGAACACTGTCGACGTTGCTTTTGGAGAAACAAAGCAGCTGTCTGATGGTTGCCATAGAGACAAACTTAAACTCAGTGCGTAGAAGGGCACACGTTGCTGCATACTGGCCTTTCGATACGTTTGTCAGATTACCTTATCTGACAAGAT
>CAEFZX010030577.1:0-58175 GCA_903066825.1 Alfaro cultratus | reverse complement strand
AGTTATGGGGGATGTGGCATTAGTTATGGGGGAAGTGGCATTAGTTATGGGGGGAGTGGTAGTTGTGGGGGAAGTGGCATTAGTTATGGGGGATGTGGCATTAGTTATGGGGGAAGTGGCATTAGTTATGGGGGGAGTGGTAGTTGTGGGGGAAGTGGTATTAGTTATGGGGGAAGTGGTATTAGTTATTGGGGGACTGGTAGTTGTGAGGGGAGTGGTATTAGTTATGGGGGTAGTAAAGGTAGGTGTGGAATCATTCATGGTAGTAATTGTTGTGGCAGGGTTGGTGGTCTGGATGGTCACAGTTGCACCTGAAAAAGTAACATCTTAGAGAAGTTTGAAGCAGCATCTGTTTTATGTAATCCACAAATACAAGGAAATGCTAGAAGCAGATGAGGAGAAGTCATTCACCAATACCTTTATGTTACTTTGAAAATAAATTCTAAATTCCAATGATTATTTTTTCTCCTCTTAAATTCTCTGGCGTATTTTCTCAGAATTCACAACTGTTGCCATGATCTTTGTTTGATGACTACATTTAAATCAGAAAAGGTTTATTGGGTTGTTCTTGTGACCATTTAACTTTGAAATGTCAGAGTGGCAACATGATGGCAAGATAATGATATAGAATGAGATTTTTAAAAAAGGTAGAATAATGTGACTCAGATTTTTAAATTCTGCGTTACCCTTTGAGTTACATAAAATTATGTCTATTCTGTTGAAAATCGCTAGGTCCATACTCCCATCATATGGAGTTATAATTTACTTTTTTAACTGCTTTATCTTAACTAATAAAATCTCCTACATCTGCAGGCTACATTTCACCGAGAAATGCAGAGCAAATGATTTGGATAATTCTTTACATACTTGTCACATGTGTTGTTCCGTTTGTGGCACTGGATGTTGAACCTAATGGAGAAAAAGCATTGGAACAAACCACACAGCTTATTGAATAATGTGAAAAGTTTACCAAGATAACTTGACTGGATGTATGAATGACATGAAGGTGACCCATGATGTCTTGTTTTAGCTACAATACAGCAGTCATTATAAAACAGTGTTTCTAATTTAGAAGAAACAATTGCTCTAACCTTAATTTTCTTTTGTTTTTAACAAGAGTCTTCTTAAAGCTGAATTTTTATCCCTTATCTTACGTTTTGGGTGCCCTAAACTTAACTGTTGTTAAAGTGCTAATGGATGTCCTGGAATATGAAGATAATAAACTGTCCTTTGCACTTGCAATTGTTGTTGAATTGTTCTCAGATTTCGAGACTGTGGTAAATTAGAAGTGGCTGCATGATCACTTTGTTGTACTTATTCAAAAAAAAAAAAATCAATAAAAAAATTAATTTAAAGGATTAAGCCAAATATAAAACTGTAAATGGAAAGAATCTTGACAAAATATTAACAACTCTTGATTTTCTTTCTGTTTTTAATCAATTTTGGAGTTTAAATAGTAAATATGAGAAGTTTATAATGCAAGCTCCATTCGCAAATAAAAAAGAGCATTTATACCAAAAGGTTACAGATCATCTATGCAATCACAAAAAACTGGAGTCGACCCTTGACACTACTCAGAGCATAGATGAGACAACTGCTTTGTTACGCAGTCAGCAGTGTTGAGTAAAAGACATGAAGCTGATTTGTAAGTTGTGTCCTCTTACTGAAACTTTGATAGTTGCTATTGTTTCTACTTTCCTTGCTTTTGTCAATGACACATGCATGTTAAATTTCTCTGTTTACCATTCAAGGGTCAGTTCATTTTCAGGTGAGACTCTTAAAAATAATCATCAGTAATGGTGTCCTTACTTATATTGGAAATAAGTCGTATCATCTTAAGCTTGTTAGAAAGTAAATAAGTCTACAGAGAAGTGGAAGCTAAAAAGCTAGTCAGACAAACACTGTGTACTTTAGCTAAACTGAGTAGATTGACACTTAAGCTTCCTTAGAATATTGCTTTTAAAAACTCTCTCAGTAGTTGTTGTGATTGTGAACAAATAACACCATCATCAAAGAGGGAACAAGCTAAAAACATTTAGCAATACAGAAAAAAATAAATTACTCTTTACCAAGGGATGGAGCGGTGGGTATCAGGCAGGTGTCAATATCTGTTGAAAGAAAATATTGGGAGTTGCAAAAGAAATACAATAAATAAATTTTTAAAAAATCATTATGTACATAATGAGTAAGAAATGCTAAAAAATAGAAACTTGCTACTCTCACTTGACAGTGGTTCGCAGTAAGTATTATTTGGAAGAAGCACACTGATGCATCCACAGGTATTGTCCAGAACATTGTTGCATTGGCCATAAGTGGAGCACATGTCACAAGGCCAGCCATACTGATCCTCACATCTGCACTGGTAGCTGGTATTATAGGGGGAGCACACTGAAAACGAGACAGGCTGTTCATGTTGACAACATTGCTTCCAATACAGTAATAGGGAACACAGTTTTACCAGTAGAAATGTTCACAGTGGAGAGCTGGACGCCTTCACTGAGGCTGATGGGGTAGCTGATGTTTCTCAGCTGCTCTACGACTCCAACATCTGTGGTTGTCAGCTCAACAGAAACAATAAATCGATGGATGACTGCTGGCGCTGTGGAGGCTGCAATTAAAGAAGAAAGGAAAACATGAACCTATGCTTATCACCAGAATAATACCATCAAATGCTTTATTTTTTATCACATTAAGCATCTTTTGAGTCTTACTTGTACGTGTTAGAGTAATTGCTGTTGTTGGAGGACAGGCTGTAAAGTCTGTAAAGATTAAGAAAGGCCTTTAGTATATGAAATATAGACACTAAGAAGGCATTGATTGATCTGAGTTTGCTAGCTCATTTAAAAAAAAGATCAAGGATGATGGGGCAAAACTGCCGTGTTAAACTGGGGAGAGAAATCCAAAAAATGTTGCTTTTATTTTTAATGAAAGTGCAGTCTCTTTGCTAAGTGTCCACTGTTGTGTGTGTCAACTTAGGCTCACAATAGAACATCAGGCAGATTTAAAATACAGAATTTCTAGCAACACATGGACCTCCAATAAAGGGCCAGAATGTATTGTATACATAAATGTCAGTATGTGCTAGTATTTATCTAATGCTACCAGTAAGACATCTAGGGTTTATTGTGAAATAGTTGAGCTTTTATAAAATCAGGGACTGTATGTGAGGAATGTTGGCGGTTACATTTCAGATTCACAGAAATCCATCAGCTACTCACTGTATTGATCCTCAGCCTGGCAGTACTGTCCATCAGCAGGAATGCCACTGATGCATCCACATGTGTCACCAGTGATGTTGTCACATGATCCATATGTTACACACTGGTCACATGGCCAACGATACTGATCCTCACATCTGCACTGGTAATCACCACTGATTGGAGAACAAACTACAGACAAAACAAATTAAAATTCTCTGACAGGGCCATGTGAAAATATTCATACCAATTTTCAGATCTTGCATAAGATCTGAAGCTTATGCTTTATGCATGAGCTTCAGATCTTTATGCAACAGCATAAAGCTGTTGCAAGAAAATCCAAGATCAACTGAGGTAGATGGGGTAATGGTATATTTGTGTTTATTGGTCTTACCAGTACTAGTGTTAACATCAGAGATCTGTAAGTTGCTGTTGATGCTGACGGGATAATTGATGCTCCTCAGCTGTTCCACAGCTGTAACATCTGTGAAGTTCAGCTCAACATAAAGCATGTACTGATAGATGACTGGAGGAGCTAGACAGGTGGAATAAAAGGAAAATGTAGAACAACAGCGAGAGTTGGTGAAGTGTGTTCACCAACTCTATATACGATCTATATTGTTTACACATTAACAAGGTTTTCAGTCTTACTTGTTGGTGTTAAAGGTGTAGTGGTCAGACATGCTGTAAAGTCTGGAAAGATGAAGAAAAAGCGGAGGAATATATTAATAAGTGTAATTATATTCACTCACATACTAAGAAATAAATAGCTTTGCTCTGATGTGACATGCTAGGTCACCACCAGATGGATTCATTCTATCTCCTTGTCGACTAACAGAAACACTGGCAGTGTCATAGCTTTTGGTAGAAATCAATGTAGTACTGTTTATGAACAGCAGATGGTGCTGCTTGAAAACTTTTACATTGTCTCAGAATTTCACATAATGTACAGAAAACTACAGGGTAGAAGCAAAAATCCAACAACCCCAAGTAATATCCATACCATCCATCATGCACTCTTTTCTCACTGAGGTTAGGAGGGGTGCTGGTACTTATCATTAGTGCTCAATGGGTGAGAGGTGGGGTCACCCTGGACAAGTGGCCAGTCAATCGCAGCTCCTAATAATATAGCAAAACTAAGTAATTTAAAGTAATATCCAATTCACTGATCCTAACTACCTCTGCAAAAGTCTTAAAATCAGTAACTGTCCCCTTTTGCTCTGCTGGGAGAGAGGGCTACCTGACAGTCCCATGAGGTCATGTCTGGTTAGCAGTAGTTGACTTACATTTGCTAATTTAGCAACTTCCACAATAGTAATCAAAAAGGTTGTTAAAAATCTGTGAATCTAGCATGCACATTGAAGGAACTCACTGTAGTGATCCTCAGCCTGGCAGTACTGTCCATCAGCAGGAATGCCACTGATGCATCCACATGTGTCACCAGTGATGTTGTCACATGATCCATATGTTACACACTGGTCACATGGCCAACAATACTGATCCTCACATCTGCACTGGTAATCACCTCTGATTGGAGAACAAACTGCAGACAAAACAGACAATTAAGTAAGTCCATTACCAACAACCCCTAAGGATGTACTTTAATAAATTCTCTCCAGTATTTGGTTTACCTGGACTTCAAGCAGTGAATTCCTACCTGTGGTGAGGTCGATCTGTGTGACATTCACTGTGGGGTTCAAGGTAAAGAAGCTGCCATTGTTCAGAAGGCTCCTGAGGAACTCGACTGTTTCAGCATCTGTTAGGTTCAGCTCCACTTCAACCTCATACTTAGACTGAACAAGCAGCTCTGCAAGATAATGAAAAAAGAAAACATGTTTCTGTTTTCTTGGTGGGTAATTATCAGACACACACACACAGAATTTTTCTGTGCTATATTGTTATTATTAAAAGATTATATGCCTTTTAGTCTTGAGCGGCCATCAAAGCAGACATTAGATAACCAACCAGTTTCTCTATTTTGTAACTTTAAATCAAATAAGGGAGATGGTCAATCAAATGAACACACAGTGGTGTGATAAACAAGCAATAAAAAACACTGCATATGCAACACCTCATGTTTGATTTAGCTTACTGTCTTTCCGCCACAAAAAAATTCCTGTTCCACACCTCTGTACAATTTGTCTAGATAAACTTACTTCTAATGACCAAGATCTTAAGCCAGATACATGAGAGGTTTTCCTTTCCACTCCTCTCACTAACCTGCATAATATTGTCTTTGCTGTGAATGCTAAAGCTAAATGTTCTGCTAATGCTAAAGCTAAGTTAGCCACTAATGGTTCTGCTATGTTTAAAACATAACCACCAGCGCCAATAAACACACGACTCAAGATGGGGCCTAAAGGTACATGTGGAACGTAAATGGATTACTAAATAGCATAACAGTGCTAATTTCTTTATTGGTGAGTTTAGCGATTAATTCCAGTTGTAACCAATTGCTTTTAATTTCATTTCAGTTTACAAAATGTCATTGTGTGTGTTTTTCTCAGGGTGTTGGGGGTGGGAGGGATGACTCTTGCATATCAAAATTACAAAAAACACAGGGCTTTGGTAATATAGGCGTTAAATCCAGAAGTGCAACTTTGGGCCACACACATTAGAATGACAAAAAATAAATACATTTCAGAAGGGGGCTTCTTTTATCCAACTACCAGTGTCGCTACAACAATAGCAACATCTCTGTGCGCCGCTGTGATGTTGGTCCATAACTGAGCTGTGATTACCTGAGATCAGCTGACAGGAAGAGCCGTCAGCTGGGATCGCTGAGATGCATTTACAGATGCCGCTGGATATGGAATCACAAGCTCCATATGTGATGCAGGTGCTGTACGGCCAAGCAAACCGCTCTGCACACTCACACTGGAAACCAGTTTCAGTGGAGACACAAACTGCATGAGGAGAGATGAAAAGAAGATGACTATGTAATGTTGATTCTGCTGCTGTTTGCGTTACAGCCGTCACTCACCTGTTGTAACAGTGATATTTTGGATCTCTGTGGTGTTATCGAGCTGGAGAGGATAACTGGTGGCGTTCAGGATCGACAGCAGCTGCTCATAGGTTTCCACGTTCGATGAGTTCAATAAAATGTTTGATGAGTAAATCTCAGAGTCTGAAAGCACTGCAAAGATTAACATTTGAAAGGGAATAGTGTCAATTTTCCCATATTAACAAACTGACCTGATATTTCATGGATGACAACTGAATTATTGCTGGGTTTTTTGTTGTTTTTTTTGTGCTAAATATAACATTTACAGATGAAATTAAACGTTTACATGCACTGTGTAAAAATAAATAAATATACTTGTTTTCTCTCTCACTTTCTAAAGATAAATCAGACCATAATTATTTATATTTGCTAAATGCCAGTTAGAGATTTATTTATTAATGTCTTCAGAACCAGAATTCTGCAATTTAATGGATCAAACTAACCATCTCTTTTCTCCCGTGTGTGAGAAAGAAAGTGTTCACCATGTGGCTCCTAAGGAAAAAATAAATAAACACAAAAGGTGTTTATATAAAACATGGAAGCTATGTAGTCATCAACAAGTCACATGTTTTGTGTTTGGGGTCATAAATAAATGTAGTTGCCTTACTAGAAAATCCAGAACTGTAAAGTGAAATTGAAAGTTGAAGTTTCTTTTTTCCAAAGCCAGCAATGTTGCCAGAAGCACAAAGACGGCCAAGGTTCTCTTGGTTATTGCCATTCCTTCAGAGGAAATTACAGTCAATAAAAAACAAAACAAATCCATCTTCAGAAAGCCCTTTAGGTTTTTAATCAGACAGAAACATCTCCAGTCTTGTGATACACTGACATCTTTTGTTTAAATGTAATTTGATTCAAATGAGTTCCTAAATGTAAAATTAAAAGCATTGTGGTGAGATTATATAAGATTAGATTATATCATATCTTACTATTTTTTGGTGGTTTTCTAACATATAATTGTTGTAGCATTTTAAATCGCTTCTCAAAACTCATTTTTATTCTTTGGTTTTTATTTGAAGCAATGTTTGATACTCTGTTTTTATCAATTTGTGTTATTGTCGTTCCTGTGCAGCACTTTGGTGCAGTTTTACACCTGTTTTTAAAGTGCTATATAAATAAATTTGACATTGACATAGCAGAATCTACCAACTTTTACTTTAAAATTTCAAATGCGTCATCAGATAATACATCTATAAATAATAAAAGAAAAAATATGTAGTAAATGTGACCTGTTTAATTAGGATTTCTATTAGGACTCATTTTAACTACCAGACATGAAACTTCTTCAGTTTTTTGTGCAATCAAAATATTTTAATGTGTTTGTGAAAATGAACAGAGATTACATGAATTGACTGACCCCATTCGACTATTCTAAGCTACGTTATTATTATTATTATTTTTGAAAACTTTGTTTACTAAAAATATCCAAAAAGCTATTTCAGCTTTATTTGACACTATTGAAACAACTTTCCAATTATGGCATGATTTCTACAGGTAATGATCAAGACCAAATTGGACTGGAATATGCCACATATGATTCTGATTTTGGAAGCCTTCAAACTAAAATCATAATAATTAGAAAAATGTTATCAATTATGGAAATGCATAAAATTTGCATTTCACCTCATTCTTAGGACCCCCAAAATATGCATTGTCTTGTTTTACTACCTGGATGAGCCCCATATCCAAAAATTGCTTAATCTTCGTAATATATCAATAACTTTTGTGTGGAGTTTTTTTATTATTATTATTTTTAATGTTTTTCAATTTCATCTAAAAAAAACCCCAAAAACTTGCACATAATAGTATTCTAATTATACAATTTCCTATATATTTATAAAGAAAAATAACTGTAAAATTTTAGACTAAAAATATCCTCCAACATAAACTTGTATTCCAGATACAAACATCTGAATTTAAACATAGAAATTATAGGGTCAGCTAAAAACTGTTTGCTTCCACCAATGTGAGGATTTAACAAACTCAAGGTGATCTGACCTTGAAGAAGATAACCCTGACCCCTGCACAATAACCAGAACTAATACTAGCTTCACAAAACCTCAGGAAAAGTCTAAGCTGGTCCTGTAACTTAGAAAAATAAAATCAAATAAAATGATGGTCAGTTGTTTCTAAGGCACCTTAAAAGCTGCGTGTTGCAGCAGCCACTTTATAATGAAGTTATGAACGAAGTTTGGAATAAACAGATTTAAGAATAGCTCACCTAATCCTGGGGTCGTTGCCACACTTGGACTTTACCAATCAGGTTTAATAGCAGAGTCTCATAGTGACATATTTCTAGTGAGCTGTCCGCTATTCTGTTCCTGTGCATCGGGAGCGCACATCGCAGCCAGAGAGGCGGATCTGAAGGTTTCCATGGCGCTTCTGATCGATTTGTCGGTTAAAAACAACTCATATAATCATGTCAAGGTTGTAACATTCGGTTTAATCGGCCGCTGTTGTTTAGAAAATTGTAAAATAAATTAATAAACGAGGTCTTCTTACGCTGATTTGTGTTGTTACTTTAAACGCAAAGAGAATCGGTCTATTTTCCAACTTTTCTCTCTTAAGCCTGACAAATGAAAGTCAGTCACCAAACACAGTTCTCCAATTTATATTTATAATTGTTCATTGCTGATATAAGAGGATGGAAGCTGCTGATAGCAGGGCACAAAAATGAAGATTTCCTGAAAAGATTAGAGTGTAGACCTTCTGGTAAATCCTGTTCTAATGTCAAATATGACAGACTATTGGATTAAGGACATTTCTAGGATACTACATGATATCACACATAACAATTTTTAAGCATTTAGAAACAGTTGCTCTTTACTCCCCAAAGTTATGGGGGGAGGAGAGATTGGATATTTCAGCTGCCTGAAATAATCTGTTCCCATCCATAAAATGGGAACAAATTTATTTACCTGCCAGTCTTTAACTATGCTTATTCCTTTTATCATCAACAACAAATCATGTAAGTTTGAAAACATTTGCTCCTTATTTGCCAAAGTTATGAGGGGGGAACCACATATTTTAGCTGCCTGGAATAACCTGTTCCCCCACACGTAATTATTTTTCTCACAATCTCTTGAACTGTTCTTAGTTTCCTCTTCATCAGCAACAAATTTCAAAATGTTGGAAAAACTTATTTATGTTTTTTTAATGAAAATTTGTGAAAATAGTCCACAAGCATCCTCATTCCAAACATGTTCACTTAAATTTTCACTTTATGGTACATGTTCACATTATTTATTGACTTCATCGAATAATATCAAATATAGCTTGAATTTAACTGAAGATATGACATAATACAAAATATAATATACAATAAAATACAATGACTTTAATCTTATTGTATAGACTAGGTCATCAAATCAGTCTGTCAACTACGTTGCCTGTAGGGATTTGTGATGTCCAGCAGGTGTCAATATTCAGTGACACAGCATCGACAGAATATCAATACAGGTTTGCTTCACGACGCCTCATTTACCCATCACTAGTATTTTTCCTACCTGGGTTTGTTTTCCGACTACACAGGTCCGTAATGTTGGTGTTTCAGAGTTAATATTTGTTGAGTTTGTGGGTGCTAAATTTGGGATTGTTTTAACACGTAAAGTTATCGAAAAAGCTCCGCGAGCGTTTTCAATCAAGCGAGTTAAATCTTAACACCTTCGACTCATGCTGCGTTATAGTTACCTCGGAATTCGGAGCTTGGTTTAACGTCAGCCCCGAGATAACGACGTTCTAGAGAAGAAGTCGGGATTCATCATGGCAGCAACACCCACAGACAGAGTTTGCAACACATCTTACAAGCATAGTTTTAAGCTTTGCTTTCCATAGCTAAGCATCACTCTTAATTGGCTGGTCGTAGAATGACACGTTTATAGTGGTTGAGTCGTGTGTTGTAAAAAATAAACGTGTTTTCACCACTCCGGAGCGAATCAAGTGAAGGTGGCATTACGAGTCCTAATTGGGGGAAAGTTGGAGTTGCTCCCAGTTTCCAGATGGGAAATCCGGAGGGTGTTCCCGACGATTTTTTTCGACTGGGAAGTCTGAATCTCCCAGTTCCGAGTATAACTAGAACGCAGCATTAAATTCACTCCAGGTGGACTTGATGACAACATCCGGTTTGTTGATAGGGTTAGCTACCATTTCAGTCAACATATTCATTTTTACATTTGAAAATGATGACAACGATAGTAAAGCAGATAGTCTTGTTATTTATTAACCCTTCAAGTGCTTATGAGATGAAAGCCAAATTGTTATGCATTTGACTGTCACGTTTCTTCAGTGAAGGATTCTGGGTAGAATCTATGTTCATTTCATTTAGTTGTAAGCATTTATTTATTACGATTAGTCTGTTCTTGTTACTTTATGTTATGTGTTTGTTGTTTGTCAGTTTGTGTTAGACAATTCAGCAGAGTGAGAGAGGAACCGTAGTTGTCATAAAAAATTGTGGGATACGCTATGTCACTAACGCCATGTAGTAGTTTCTCCAAATAATTTGATTATGTGTGGTTCTGTGTCATAGACTGAAGATTTGTTGTCAATCATGGTAATAATTAACACATTAAGGAAAGAGATTAGCATTAAAAATTCACAGTAATGTGTCATAAAATAACATGATGTAGGTCACTTTTCAAAATGTAATAACTCAAAATTTGTTAGAAATATTTAAACTTAGAAAAAGAGTTATATGTAACACAGAGATGATCTGACACTTTTCATTTTGCTGAAGTCCAGTACGTCTCTGACTCAGACGGATTCGACGTTAGATGTGATATTATTGTGGCTATTTATTGTATAACCTAGTCTCTGTTGAAATAGGTTGCGTCATTTCCAGATATGAAATAAAACATAACAGTTTTGAGAGCAGCTCTGGGTGGAAAGTGAGACCTTCCAGGGTGGAGTTTACGCACCGGCGCCATGGGAAAACCCACGCGTTCTCAGCTTTCCTCCCACAGTCTACACACTCGCAAAGTCAGGAGTCGGTGGGAACTCTGAGTCCCTGGGAGTCTGCGAGGATTCCCCACCAAACCGGTTCCAGTGTTACACCTTTCAGAACAGGCCTAAACCTTCCATGACTCGGACGACATCTGACAAGACGCAGGTGGACAAGCACATGTAAATCTCCTTTTTTCTGCCTTTTCACCTGTCTGCAACACATCTGTTCCGTTCCCTCTGCTAGGTAAATAGTAGAAATATTGGTTTTATGTTACACTTAGAGGATTTGGCACTGTAAAAAATGTGCCCTTCTTTGAGATGGTTGCATAAATCCAACAAGATAAGCAGCAACCTCTTTCCAACATAAACAGAAATATCTCAACGTGCTTCCCTCAAGATATCTCATAAAGAAACTTTCCAAAGAAGGCCCCGGATCTTAAATTTTCCCTATTTGGAAACAAATTTCATTATGAAGTCATGTTATTTTCTCATGGAGTATTGGTTGGTTTTAAATGTTTTGTGTTTTTAGTTGAAATCTACAAAGTGTGTCATTTACTCTGATCACCACTGGACTTTGAATCACCAAATCAGAAATATAATTATCAGAAATTGTCAACAACTTTTTAAAATGTTACTTTTGAAGCTAATATTTCTGATGAGCACTGTTTGCTGTTTTGCCCTTTATGCTGGCTTGGCAGCTGTGAAATGGAGACGTTTCTGTCAACAAAAATGGGGGAAAGAATAAGACCCCAAGGCCAACTAAAACCAAAATGTGTGACGGAACTAAACAAATATAATAATTACTGAATAGTGAATAAAAGTGCAAGAAAAAAAACCCTCAGGCTTTTTTTTTTTGTTGACATATTTTGTAGCATTGTCTATGAGATTGTAAAAGTTATCTCTGGCTAGAAAATAACGTGGTTTGGGGGCCATGGTGTGAAAAAGTGCGGGGATCCCTGAACTATATCAAATAAAGATGCATAACGCCAGGTCAAAGTTTTCTATTGAGCATTTATATCTCTGGACAAGGAGATGTACAACTCACAACAATTTATGTAAAAAAAAAAAAAGAGTTTACAGACTACTTATAAGAATCAAATGTCAGACAGTGTAATAATACTGAGCTGAAAGAGCAGAAAAAAGAAAGCAAAACCTAAGAGTTCTCATCAGAATAGAAGCATTTCATTTCTTTTGTCTTTCTGACCTCTGTTGCTGGACATATGAACAGGTTTCAGGAGGAAACAGATTGCTGACTGGGTTTATCAAACTCGTGTGCTCTGACCCAACGGCTGATTTTTATCCTATCTGCTCCTCATTTGCATCAAATAGAGTGAAGAGAGAAAAAAAGATTCTCTGACTGACATTAAAATATGTTAAACATTTCTTGTTTTAGGTCATTTGGATAAACCTGAATTATTGTATTTAGCTAAGAATAAGAAGAAAGAAAAAAAACTTACGGCACATATCAAAAGTCACCTACTGTATGTTTCCTTTGGCATTTGGGAGAAAAGCTCTTTAAGCTGTTTGAATCTGATCAAACATTTCAGGTTACCTTCCACACTCTTCTTCAAACAGCGTGCTATAATTTTGGCTAATTCCTCCTGAGGGAACCCAGTGGGTTTCTAGGTCACCTGGCTCAAAACACCTTATTTGCTCTGCTCACGTATTTCCTGTGGGACTGAAATCAGATATTGTGATGACCACTTGGTGATGTACACGGAGTCATTCTGGGTTTAAAGACCCATTTGGGCCAAAGGTTACTTCAGCATTGCCACATATTTTCTTCCATACATTCATGAAGTGCACCAGTTCCTCCTGCTATGGGGTTCCATTTGTAAAGTTACACAGTAAACAATAAAGAGCATTGTTTTACTATATTTATCCTGTCATAGAAAGAAAAAAAAATATGAGTGTTCATTTTTAAGTCATATTTTCACCATGTCATTCACACATTTATAGATTTCAGAGTTTTGCATATTAGCTAATTTGCTAATTAGTGATAATATTAATATTGGACCTAAATATTTAGTTAGCTAGCTTAATATTTAGCTGGCGACCTAAATATTCAGTTAGCATGCTATCCTGCCAACTAGGTATTTATTTAGTAAACTAAATATTAGGTAAATATTTAGCTTGAAAAATATTTAATTTGGAAAATAAATATTTAATTTGGATCTAAATATTTAGTTTGTAAACTATGTAATTAACTAGTGAAATGTTTATTTTGGGTGCTATAAAATAAACATATTTAGCATGTGAATTAAGGGTTAGGTTTTCTTTAAAAAGAACACCTCTCTAACATTCACTGCTCATACACTACACTTAAAAACCCTGGAAGTGTTGCACGTTCTGTCTGCCTTTAAGCTGGCCTGAATGTCTGTCTGCACCAGGAGAGCCAGCTTAAATCTCTGCAACTGTGAAGCTGCTGTTGCAAGAACAAATCGAACTACTCCGGAGTGCAGCCTGGCAGAATTCAGATATTATCCTCTGATCCACACCTGAGACTGTAAATCTGCTTAGACTGTAAAATATCCATTGTAGACGTGAGGACAGACATTTAAAATCAAGTTATTAACAAACAACTGGACAAAGTTCTTCTTTTTATCAATGTAAGCGGATGGATTTTGTGCAGTGGACTGAGGTCAGCTGGATTGTGTCATCAGAAAATTCTCACATAAGATTTTTATGTACGTGACGGGACTTGATGTTTGACAAAATGCGAACGTCAAGTCATATCTGAACCACTTAAGGCTCCAAGAAAATAAGAACCAGTATTGAGATTCTAAGTTAACTCAACTAAACCTGCTTAGTTTCATCATTGTGTGAAAACTAGAATGATTTAAGTCAATGGGTTTCCATCCAGTTTTCTAGAAAAGTCAATTTGGGTTAAGAGTACCTTGACAAAAAAAGAAAAAGATCTAAAAGTTTTTCTAGCTTTCTACCAAAAGCAATATGAATACAGAAACAAGTCCCAAAGCAGTTGTGAAAAAGGATTTCATCGGTTTCCTGTTTAGCAACTACATAGCCCTTCCATTATTCAAATTTTAAACAGGCACACAAAAATGCCTGTTTATGCCAGAAATATGCTGTTCAACATCAGGACACTGGGGAGTGGTAATCCCAATATTTTTCTTTTCTGTTTTTTTATTGAATTAGATTCATAGTTATGACTTTCTTTTTTGGATGTTTTGAATTCACATTTTCTTAAAAGTGCAGCAACAAAAATAAATAAACAAAGATGATCCGAGCACAACAGAACACACACTGCTCCTTAAAATAAGGTCAACTGAGACGACAAGTATCTATCATGAACCATTTCCCAACAATATTTATTTTCACTTCATGATATCTCATCCTGCTTTACGGTTTTATTTGTAACAGGCACAACAACAAGCTTATTGGCTCATGTCACCCAAACTTTCACAGATTGTCTTAGCATCCCCCTGACACTGTCAGCGAAGATATCAATGTCATATCTTTACACTTTTGAATCTTAAAAAGGTTTAAATTCTCAAGTCATCCCCATCTTGCGGCATAGATCGGCTCGGTTTACAGCTAAAGGTAAATTAATCTGATTTCAAAACTATCTGTGCACTTATGATCTAAGAAAAGTTCACAGAACACACTTGGTAACATGACAAACAAGTGATAGAGAAAAGATAAAGATTCACTTACACCATCACCCGCAATACAAAAAGAAAAGAAAAAAAATATAGGTCAGACAGAGTGAAGAAAAGCAGTTCCACAAAGAACGAAAATAATCGGCCGTCTTACCACAATTCTCCTGCCGCCAGTGTTAGAGCAACATGCTGAATGCCGGCAAAAGAATGTCAAAGCATTAAAATCCAAGAACCACAGGGGGGGAAAAAAGTTTTAAAAAAATTTCCTCAACAACTATTAGCCACAAACTGTACAGGTACTGACTCAACAGGTTTAATCATTGCACTCAGTCTCATAGTCTGATTTTTATCAGGGGAGGTCCTTTTGTGCAACACCGTGGTTAGATGTAACACAAGTCTTAAAATCTGCAAGGTCAGCTATAGCATAATGGATTTATTATAGAACCACATTTTCCTTTTTTTTTTTTTGTGGTTTAATTTATGTAGGAATATTAATAGAACAAGGTGGAAGTGATTAGAGGTAACATAAGTTCCAGTCGCCACGGGGTGAAAACCGCTTCAAGTGAGGAAAACATTAGCATCACCCAAATGATGCTAATGTGGGTTAAATCATGTCTATCAAGAGGCAAACACTGTGTGGAAAAAAAAATCCAGCAACAGTCACTGAACCTAAGCTAGACTTGCTACAACTAATCACACACCAGATCAGGTCAGTGTGGATCCATATGGAGTTATGCTTAGTGTGTCGTAACTTTCAGCAAAACTGAAGTTATAATCTTTGGGAGTGAAGAGAAGTGATCTAGAGTCAGCACACAGCTTCAGTTATCGCAGACAGAAACCAGAGATCAGGCTGACATCTTTGTGTAGTGATGAGCTCTGACCTGAACCCTCAGAGACACATAAAGACGGTTACAAAATCAGCCTTTCATCACCTGGTGAACATTTCTAATGCCACGTCAGGCTCAGCAGGTAGAAAAAAACATTAGAATAACAAAGCTTGTGCAGAGACAAAAAGTCTCACTTCAACCTGACCTGTAGGTGTGTCTGAATCTTATGCATTTTCAGTTTATTTCTTCATTTAGTAAAATTACTCGCATTAGTAGCGGTCAAGGTTATCAAAAACCATTTTCTTGTGTGTCTTGTGGATTTTTCTGTTATAAATGCACACAGACCTCTGAAGTGGACACTAGTGCATCATACAATGCACTATCAACTTCTGGTCATCCACTGCAAGTGCAAGAAAATATTTGTTAAATCCAATATGGCAGAAGGCCGAAAAATGATCAAACTCCAGTCTCCACTCACTTGTTGGAGAATGGTACCAGCAGGTTTGTACAAGTTTGTATCCTGTGGAACCTTTTTATTGGCATCACATACATTAAGCAACAGAGCAATTGGATTATACAACTTAATAATTGCTGCTAGTTACGACAGAGAACAAGTTCTATTGTCCATCCAGCTGTTTTGTCTTGCATCATGTTTTTCACACTCAAAACAAAATAACTTATAACACAAGTTATAATTCCCAAACCTGAGACTGTGATCAGAATAACAGGAGCAGGAAGCAGGAAACCTCTCTTTAGTCATTTGGAAACTAAAAATTCAAGTTGCTTAAAAATAACTAACAGTCTGTCATTGTGGGAACAATTCATATACTGTCTTTTGTTTTGTGGCCTGACATTTACAGAGAAAAATCAAAAAACTCGTTTGGTAACTTGAACTTGAAACAGTTGAAGGACATGAATAACTGTGATGTCACAGCATGTACGAGTGCAAAACCTGATTCTCAGGGGGGAAAAATGACCCTGTTGGATCTGTCTACATCAAAATATTCTCACTTATTCCTCAAAGCTGCAGTATGTCACTTCTACAAACAACATGCTTACAAAGTTGTTCAAACTGTTCCTATGTTCAGAGAGTATAGCACGAGGCAGGTAATCTGACCCCCTGTGGTTCTACTGCCATCTGCAGAAATACACACAGCTGTCAGAAACAACCAATCAGAGTAGAGCCAATCTCACAGCCTGCGCCTTCTTTCTGCTTGGCTACAGCTAGTTCCTCACATGAATGCTAAGGCTAGTTAGCATAGCCACTGATGACGGTGGATAAATGGTTTTCCTGTAACTGTACATTGTGACTCCGCCATCAGCACATTGAGCAGCAGCCGTGCATACACACGTGTGATTGGCAGCACTAAGACCCTCCTCCTGGCTCTGATTGGTTGCTTCTTGTGTTTCTCCGAATGGCAGCAGAACCAATAGGAGGAGGTGGAGGAGCTCAGTGTTTTCATGAATTATCTCATGTTGTATGTTATGTCAAATAAATAGGAAAAATACAAAACCTGTAGATTCACAAACAATTTAACAATTATTTAACATATTTCTCAGCTCTGTGACTTTTATAAAGCTCTGTGTTCACCAGAATAAATAGAAATGTGTTTCATTAATTCCATTTTGTTTGTGTACTTCATCTTTATGCTACATTGTGAACTATCAGTTTCCAACCCAGGACCGTTTACGTTTTGAAGTTAGGTCACCTATTGACTGCATTGTATTGCAAAAAAAAAAAAGAAAGAAAAGAAACTTCTTTCCAATAATAAATCCACAGAGCATCAGCACGACACTGAAAGGTCTTTTTTTTTTTTTAATCTAAATTGAAAACTTCACTCATCATCATTTCTTTTCTGCTGTCAGGTCTCTTCTTCCTGTTGCTGTGCATCATAATGTTGAATGAGCTTCATTTTCAGGGTTGTGAAAAATTTGTCCAGCTGTTAGGATTCTCCCAAATGTCCACATGTGCAAACAGCTCTCATTACGTAGCACACAAAGCAGCATATTTCTGTCTGACACAGTGTCTAGCAAATGAGGAAGAGAAAAAGAAAAAAAAAAAATCTTCTTTTTGACTTCACTGGCAATCAGAACAACCAGGTGGCGGTTGAAATGCTGCCATCTGCTGGTTGTTATGAATCTTTTTGACTCAGGAGAGACGAGTGGAGGGAGCAGTGATGAGAGAGAGGCAGCTGGGAGGTTGAATGCTGGAGCAACGATGGACTGATCAGGTAACAGGTTACTGGAGGGAGGCATTATTGGGGCAGTATTATGTATAATCAACTTTTTTTTTTAACCATTACATCATGTCATAATGTTATTCTTTCACCAAAAACATACCTGGTGCTGTTTTGATTCTTTCATGCTGGTTTGACAAATCTTTTAATCTCCATGGTAACCATTCAGTTGTGCAAAACACCCAGGTGGACTGAGCGTTGACTCCTCGGAGCTGCAGTTCCCAAGACTTCAATCTTTCACTTCACAGAAAGCCCTTCCCCAAACCCCCCCCCCCCCCCCACACACACACACTCAGCTCCTTCAGACTAGCCAGCAGCAATTAGCAAACACTGTCCATTCGCTGAGCTCATTATATGAGTAACATCTCAGTGAAACACTGATTAAAACATTGTTGAAGGTTTAAGAAAGTGACATGATGATTTCCTGAAGGTTCAGGAAGAGCAAGAATTTCTTAAAGAGACAGAGGCCCAATTGCAATGCACTAAATGAAAAAGTCAAAATTATTTTAAGTCATATTTGATTTAATGCAGCATTTTTATAACAACTGAAGGTAACAGCTACATGACTGTGCTGTAAACTTAAAAAAATATGTAGCTTTATGTTATTAAAGCTAAAGTTCAATCAGTAATAATTTTATAACAAATTTATGTCAGATCATGATTTCTTGGTTAATGTCAAGTTGTCATAACGAAGACATTTTGAATAATGTCAACTTTGTATTAAAAGTGTCATGATTTACCGAGTGACACTTTATGACAACAGTCATAAATACATAAATATTCATGAAGACTTACTCATGTTCATGACAGGTGTTATGTCATGTTTATGACGGGTGACATGACCGTCTGATTCACAGCCCTTCAAATAAAGTGTTTCCCATGATACTGTATAATAATTGTATGTCTTTAAATAATAACCAAGAAGTGAAAAGTTTTCAATATCTTGGCACGTATAAAAAATCTACCTGAACTTAAAAAAAGTAACTATAATGGAACAGTATTTATTGGCTTTGATTGATTAAATTCAGTCCTGTTGATATATTATTTTGATTCCTTTTAATTTTCACAAACTTTGCTCCGTCCTTCCAACTCTCATTTAAAATCTAAAAGGCTCAGATGTTTTAAACCGTTTCTCTTTCCTGTAACTCGGTTCTGAGCCAGACTCCCAGTTGGCAGAATGAAATTCTCACTTACTGAATGCTGCAATGATTAAGGTTAGTTATTCTGTACTATTGTTCATATTTGTGTTAAATTCTGTTCAGATGAGTTGGTTTAAATAACCGCAACACACATTACAAGACAAACAGAAACATACCCCGCTCCCAAGAACCTAAATGACAAAACTCTGCGCAAGAATCTGAAAAAAAAAAATCAGCTTTATTTAGTTAATCTGAAGAGTAAACATACTGGTTACATTTGAGTTGTGAATTTGATGAAATCATCTCCTCAGACGTGTCCACTTCACTTCTACCCGTCATTGTTCCAAAAAACCCCAAAGAGTCCGTCCCACCGCTGTGGCCCCCGCAGCGCAGCGGAGAGCCACTTCACACTTCCTCACCGCCGTCATCCAGGCTGCAGTCCACAGCAGCGCCGCCGTCAGTCACATCCGTCTGAGCTGCAGTACCTGAAGCAGCTGCTCTCCTTCCATCATGTCCTAGTTCTCTACTGCCAGGCCAAAAGGCGAGAGTCCACACCACAGAGGTTCTGGCAGAACCCGGATGCTCTGGTTCCGTGATGCGTTGAAGACGGAGGGGTTTATGTTGTTCAAGATGCTTTTTGAAACTGTTTAAGGTGAAAGGAATCGGTAGACTGCACTCTGTTCATTGGTGAGCTCAAGTAACAGACTTCAAGTAGAGTACAGAGTATGCATATGTTACAACCCAGCCCGGGATGGAGGGGTTCAAAAACATACGAATGCCCAGGACAGAGAAACCCGCATGCTACAATAACTAATAATAGTAAATCAAAGTGAGTATGGAAAACAAAACAAAACAACAAAAGAAGCATGTACAGAAATTACCATTAGTGCATGAGTATTACATTTGAATATCAAGAACATAAAACATCTAGAAAATTGGACTGAGTTATTTCCCTTGATGGCGCCAGGAAGCTCTGAAATGTATCAGGAATGCTTTCTCAGCGCTACACTGGGGTCAAGGTTCACCAAACGGGCAGTTAAGGAATTTTCTCTCCCAGTGAAGTTCAAGACAAAACGGGAAAATAAAGGCATTTCTCCTACTGGCAGGTGAACTAAAATAATGTCTAAGTATTGATATCCTGTGAGCTTTTCAGCGTTTTGTCACCTTACAACCAGAACTTGTGTTACTGGGACTTTATGGCCTTTCATTGCGTTCGGGGTTACTTTATGTTTCACTTCTAAAAACTGAAAAGGTTCTGCTGTTGGAAGGAGAGTGTGTCTAAAAATCTAATTTGAAATGGAGCTAGAGATGTTTGGACTTTGACTAGGCTATCCATGTATTTCAAGATCCTCAAACATTAGTCCTTGGGGAGAGGGGTCCGGTGCAACGACTTTTTTAAGGTGTTTTCACACCTGATAGTCCAGTAGACTGGGTTTGATTGTGAATCAAAGTTGCAAAATTTGTTCAATTGAATGGTGCAGCCACAGATTTTAGTGGTTGGAGGATTTTTCTTTTGTCTTTGATGAAAGACCACAAAACATTTCTCCCACTAGCGCAAGTCTCACATGTTTGTTTTGGTTGTATTTGTCCAGAATTCCTTGCACTTGCACCACTTCCTGCTTTCGGAGCGACCTCTGATCCGCTTGGTGTTCACATATGCATTCAAACCGCACCAGAGTTTACTTTGACCGAACACAGGCCCAAGTTTTTATGTGGACCACAGTTTATCTTTTGGTCCTCATCACTTTGACTATGGACTTTCTAGACAATTGATCTAGAGTACAGTGTATCTTTTCTCATCATTAGTTTTGGTATTACGGGTATTTCTAACGAAGACCTTAGATTTACAGGGTCACAGTGTTTTGGATGTAAGTGTGAAGACAGACTCTTGAAGCAACTTTAAGCAACTGACTAGCTTTAACCCTCCGGCGGTCTTTGTGTGACGCCGCGGAGGAACGTGGTAAATGTGACGGTCAGATAGCGGTGAAGCATAGGGAGGTGGCGTGTTGTGCTGTCAGACCGTCAATTCCAGAAACCACACAAAGAAAACCTCGTAAAGCACACGTGTAGTCCAAATGATCCCATCTCTTAAGACCGCCGGAGGAGGTAAAAAAATCTGCCCACAAATGGCCGGGTCAGAAAATTCAACAGTACAGCACACCACACTTTTCAAATTTTGATTTGTATCTTCTTCCATTCACTTCACAGCAATACCCCACTTTGAGTTTGGCCTATAATATAAAATCCCATAGAAAGAACATAGGGTTTGTGGTTGTAACATGACCGAATGTGGAAAAGCCCAAGGTGCTTTTATGAGGCACTGCATTCCTTCAGTCTTGAGTCATTTTAATCGATGCATTTGGTGTCAGACTGTTGAAATGATGCTACTGCCTGCTGGTGGTCACAAGCTACCAAAAAACACCCATCCTCCCCCCTTCAGGATCAGGCAGCAGGAGGGAAACAAAACGAGGGGCTGTGGAAGGGGACATGTTTAGGCACATGACTCAGAAATCAGCCCAATCCGTTTGATTTACAAGAACCTTAATCAAAGAATAATACCAGTGTTGTTTAGAGTTATAGCTTATATACCATTGCCTGTTGTGTTAATAATAAATATGACTTTTACACTGAAATATTAGTAAAGGCAAGAAGAGCCTAAATGATTGGCACAAACAAGAAAAAACACCGGTATTGTCCTTTAAACAAGAAGGCGTTGGCCGTTTCAGATAAATAAAGTGCTAGTTGAGTGGAGTCTGTACATAATTCACGCCGTTTGGACTCAACTCTTTAAAGCCCAGAAGACCTTTGAGCCTCACGGTTAGCATCACCGGTGGTCATGTGACGTGGCAGAGGGGGGTTTTTATACAGAAGGAACGAAGGAGTGGTCAGGATTGACCGGACTCATCAGAGGGAGCAGACCAAAGGTAAATAACCTGCTGGAGCCGTGTTACACTAGTGGCCTCATGAGTCCAACTCCACCTGCTTGAAAAAGTCAACTCGAGCTAAATCTCAACTACACCCCATCCCTTTGCCTTTGAACATCTGTGTGCTATTTTTTATTTTTTTAATTAGTTATCCCCTCTTTCCCCCACCCCTCCACTATAACAGGTCAGGCAGGTGGCTGTAGACGGAGTCCAGCAGCGTCTGGCTGGCCTCCTGGCTCTTCACTCCGGCGATCTCAAACAGCCGGTCCAGCTTGTCCTCGGCGGTGGGGATCTCCTCGAGGACGTGCAGCTCCTCGGGGTTCAGGATGTGCAGCATGTCGTCGAAGATCGGCTGGAGGTCGCACGGGTCCAGGCGAACCTGCCGGAGAACCGTGTCTTTCTTCTCTGCAGAGGGACACGAGAAACAGATTAGATTAGATTATTGTATTGAATGCTGCAGTTTTTGCAATTATACTTCACCTGAGAACCAGCCAAACCTTTCTTTCTGTATTGGGTACTGAAACATTTCTATTTCCAGCGGCATGTTCATTCAATAATGACTATTCACTGGAATAATATTAAAGACAACCTTGAAAAGTCTTAAATCTTCATTGCTTTATGTGAGCCACCGCTATCATTGTCTTGCTAGCTAACAAGCTGAGTGCTAATTTATCGCCAGTTGGATGGATGAAGCTGAAGTACCTTTCTTTGGAGGTTTAAGTCTTACAATACTTTCATATTGTTCTTAATAAGAAATAAAGTTGAATTGGTGAATTTTACTGAAATCCTGTTAAAACTCTGTGTGTTTTTTAGGAAATTAAGAAGATGAAACGTCCCCAAGGTTTAAACTTAGGTTTTGCTGCCCTTCAGTGGAAAAACCGTGTTTAATTTATTTTTTATTTTACTTAAAAGTCTTCATTGATGTGGACTGACAACAATTACAAAATTAATCATGGCTATAAATGTTCAACTACATAAAGCCAGGCAGCTGCACACTATTCTTTGTCATTCTCTTGGTCTCCCTTTTCTATAGAGCTACAGTTGCAGTGTGTAACTTTTGTAAATATCGATGGAAAAAATAGATATTTTTTCCATCCCTGGTCTGTAAAAGACAGAGGACTTCAATTATTTTCGCAGGTTATTTGTCTTGTGTTACATTGTTGAGATACTGTGACATTTTTCACAAATATGTAAAAAAAAAAAATCCAAAAAAACAAAGTTTCTTCTTTTTTGTTTTCAGTAAAACTTACTCACTGCAACTTTAACTGTGTGAAACATTTTGGGTTATGTCAATAGTTTGCTGGAATTTTGGCCAATTACTTCAAACAAAAAGACATAGAAGTCAAATGTCATAAATAAATAACAACCGGTTCAATTTGAACCTTAGTCAAAATGTTGAGATGGTTTTGTTCAGTTTTGCTTAAGTGTAGAAGTGTAATTTTGGACAACATTGATGTAATTATCTTTCACGCCAGAGTCAGTAAAGCAACTTTCTGTTCTTGTTCTTTAGCTCTAATAATAATTGGTATTATTTAATGTAATAAAAAACTTCAACAATTTCTCATCGATTGTGGAAACAAATTTAAAATAGTGCTGGCAACATTCACAATCAGATTAGGTTCCTAATGGATATCCAGATTGTAATAGCAAGAACAGACCACATGAGGGCACTCAAACATCTACTTATAACTGGGACTCATGTTTTCCCACATTTCTTTCAACAGCCGTAACATTACAATAACAATGAGCCATCATTAATGAGAGTCTGAATCATTTGTTAAGGACTTAAAGAATCTGAAACAGCTGAACCCCAAAGGCTTCGCTGTAATGAAGAATCTGTGCTGCCTACCATGACATCAGTCCACCGCTGTAACTTTACATTATGTCTAAAATTTGAATTGTAGTGTATGACATTACCTGAGCAGGTTACACACATGTTCAGAGCAGTGCGTAACCTACTCACCGATGCTTGCGGCGTTTACAACAAAGTTACCCGGTGACACAGTTTCTGTGTCAGACTGACTCACAGGAGTGACTCCACAGAGAACACAGAAGATCTGTTCTATTACCTGGAAACAAGCAGCAGGTAACGACTAAGACACATGAGTCACATTCAGACAGACTCATAAAGTGACACTTTCTTCCTCGTTATTCTTCATCTACTTCCTTCGATTACATAAGAGTTACAAATCCTCCTGGAGATGTTAAGGACTCTTTGGACATCGACAGCTTTTTACTTGTTTACAGAGCTGAGGTTTTTTTTATCGTTTTCAGATGAATACAAATTATTAGGTCAATAAGAAAGTTCGTGCAGACATTTTCGAACTATTTGAGCAAGTAAAGTGAGCAAACACTTCATCTTGTTGGGATCTCCGCCTTTGGTTGGAGGCATACGTGACACGTCAAACAACAAGTGGAGAAACGGTTCGAAGTTCACCGTGTTCTGGCTGAACTTCACCTCTCACCTTTGGTAATGAAGGAGCCGTTCCTGCTGAGGGCGGAGTCCTTGCTGGACGTGGAGTCGCAGCGAAGGAGCGGTTCTGATTCGTCGGCGAAGAAACCTTTGGTACGGTCCATGGGCGACTGGACGGGCCCGACGCCGCCGGCTCGGTACAAGCTGCTGCCGCCGCTGCCGCCGCTGCTGCTGCTTCCGCTGCTGGGCGACTCCAGCAGCTTGTGGATGGGGCTGAGGCTTTGGCTTACATTCACTGTGGTCGTCAGCTGGTTGATGTCAAACTGCATGGAGAGGGGAGACAGGAGGATTTTAACCAAACCTTAATGGGTTTAAATAATAGTACTAATGATATTATAAAGAGACATTAATTTCTTTATAATTAAAAAGGGTTGAAACCATTCATTTCAAAGGTAAAGAAATGATTTGCATCATCAATCTACCCCTCTTTTCTCTCCATTTTTATTCTATCTACAATTTCAAGGTGAAGAGAGTTGGGGTAAACTCCATCAGCCATTAGGAGGCAGGGAGTCTGACTCAGTTCGTTTTTTGCACAGATTTCAACCCCCTTCTCATTCTTATGTTTTATCTAGTTCATTCCTAATACCCCATCTCTTCATTTAGAAACAGTAACAGATATCTTATGTTTTGCTACCAAGCAGATTATAAATTAATTAATTTGTTCATTTCAGTACACACGTTTTAGGTAGCTAGCATGTTCCACAATTAGCCCAAACTCTGACCACTAGATGGCAGTAGATGACTATGTGTACAATATGAAGCAACAGGCGTTAGTGGTATAGATACTAAAAGCTGTATGATGCTTAGGGATAGTAGTTTAAAACGAGATGTATATCAGTTTTGCGTGTGTGTTTCTGTGAATAAACATAACTTTTCTTTTTTTAAAATATGGTAAAATCTTCACATGATTCAATTGAAGGTATTTTTGAACACTTCCTTTTTCCATGTGTTTAGATTCTTTTTCTTGTTTGAGACAGTTGATGAGGGAGATATGACTTCAGATTAAAAGAAAACCACTTAAAACAGCTTCCTGCTGCAGATGTTGTCAGTCAGGTAATAAAGGTTTGTGTTTTGAGATTGCCTAAGAAACCACACGTTAAATATGTTACAACATTAGTATCCCCCAACTAAACTTGAGCAATTTTATCGTTCTTTATGGTACATGGTTCCTCCTCATTCTTCTATTCTTCCTACTCCAGTGCTTTTGTCTCTTTGTTTGGTTTTTCCTGTCTTCCCATCCTCCCTGTTCTCCCTCTCTCTCCCCCCGTCTCTCTCCCCCACTTCCCTCCGTCTTTGGTGTGGTAATGAACCTGTGGTTTGAACCAGTGGCGACTGGTTTGGGGATGAGCTCATGAGAGAGCTTCTTGTTTTTCACTGCAAAGCCCCACTTGTGCTGAAAGGATAGACCAGTAGAGGTCATTTCATCCCCAAGATAACGGGTAGGACCCAGGACAAAACAGGGTTGTTTTTTTTTCTTTTTCGTTTTTTTTAGTTGTTGAATCCAATCTGTTAGAAATGTTTGCTCACAACATGAAACAGAAAAATAATAGCAGCTTTCCTCCTTTGTTCCCTAACATCTGGTTTGCTGTATTCCGACAGAACACACATGCCTTGTTTAGCTGGCTAAGGCATATTTACATGTCTATGCAGAGTCCGGACAGCAATACCCTGAATGAATACAACTGGAAGTAATGTTTTTCCGAGAGCAGCTGTGGGAAAACAGAGGGATCCACAGGGAACCATAAACAGCATCTCCAGGGGACAGGAAACCATGCTAGCATTTGCTAAGCTAATACTTCTGTGACACAGATCTGTCTCTCTTGTAGCTGCTGGTTAGCAAATATTTTTGGTTTCTGTTTCACAGTTTGGTCTACTGCTTATTTGTTTAAGTTGTGCTGAATGACACCATCTCTGTTTTGAGTAAAGTAGGTCAGTCCAGTTGACTCTCATGTTATTGACTAACTGGCTCTGGTGAGGAATAAGGTATTCAAACCAGTGTAGAAAACACCCAAAACGGTGTTCTGTTCATGTGAAGAAATGGGTGTAATAGATTTCTCAGGGTACTCCAGCTTCTGCCCACAGACCAAAAGCAGCATGTTCCTTTAACTAATCATTCTGGATGATCCTCATGTGCTAGTGAGCATCCATAGCGGTTTGTAATGTGTGATCCTGTGTTGTCCTGTGATGAGCTGGACACCTCTTGCCTTTTAGCCACAAGCACATTTTTAAGGATTAAAAAGGACTGAATTGGCTCTAAAATGCAGCATGGATCAGAAAAAAACATCTGAAAATCGGTGAATTCCAAAGTTCTTTAATATTTTTGAATTGAATTTTAAATTCAATTCAAAAATACAAAATTTATTATGAAGAAAATGTAAGCGTTGTCGTAACTCGTATCAAGTATCTTCAATCATCGTCGTTATAGACGGTGATGCTGTGGCCAGGAGGTCTTGCTCCTAACCCGAAGACTGAAGACTGTTGCTTTATGACGGTCACATGCCAACAGCTCAATTTTCAGGTGACAGGGACTCAGTTCCTGAGTCCAAGAAACCAAGAGACTCACCATTTTTACAAAGTCATTGGTCATCTTCTTCGTTACAACCATGTGTCAACATCTGACAAAGTTGTGCCTGGGTGATTCACTCAAAACCAATAGAGGGAGATATGCCTGCTTCGCTTAAAATTTGCATTGCAACTGGATGGAGACAACGTACAAGCTTAAAAGAACCAAGAAAATAGACAAAACTATCTAATCCCAGAAACGCAAGAAAGTGTTTTTGAAATAAATTAAGAGCCAGAATTCACGTATAGGTTCAAAGGAGGCTGTTGAGCCAGAAGGAAGAGAAAAGACGGACTACATCAGATCTGCCTACCTCTGCAATTATCTGGTCTAACCCCAGAAAAGATGAGTTTGACCACTAAAGGAAAATCAGTCAAAGAGTACGTGGCGTTCCCACAAAGGAACCCACAAGTTCTCGAGCTGACAAAGTCATAAAGCTGCTTCAAGCACTGATGACTGTGTGCAGAGCTGTTATCAAAGAAGAAAGGGCTTACTTTGAAGGTTTGAACATATAAATCATACTTTGGTGTTTAACCACATTTTGCTCTCAGTAAGCATTTGGTGCTTAGTTTCCAACAAAATGATTTTCATGACTGAGTTAATCTGCTTTAATCAACTAGATGAAGTAGCAGATTACAGTTTACGCATAGCGTCAGACCACAGTGCCAAACAACAGAAGCTTTATCCCCAGTGAAGCATGACGGGCCACCCAGGCAGAGTCTTTTGCAAATACCTATGTATTCCATCTGAGAGCCTCTTGTAAACCAATGGGAGTCCTGTTTCCTTGCACTACTATTCACACGCAGTACATATTGAACTGCAGAGGACGACGAAGCAGAGAAGGGGTCACGGAGAGGAACAAGGGAACGGCGGCTCCAGAAAGCTCCGAGGCCTGAGTGTTCCTGTGCATGTGGGCGAGAAAACCACCAGACTGAGTTGTGACCGTTGCTTTCAGCGCAACACGAGGGCCTGCTGGGGACAAGACACTCCCCAGCACACAGCCTGTTTAGACATACACACTCTGAGGGACTGCGTCAGCCAGGCTCACTTGGCAGAAGTGGCAGTCTGCAGCAGAATGAAGGGTAGCGGGGAGAGATTCACTTTATCAGATCAAAAGATTAACTTGTCACTCCAAAATTTTCTTTTTTGCTTGCTAAGATGCAGACCAAGTGGAACTGGGCTCCCTCTGTGTTCTTCCCTTTGTATGTTCAGCTTCTCAACTTTTAGTTTGAATTCACTACAGCCTTCTTTAGTCCACTTTAATCAAACTTCCGATTGATTTGGGGAGGTGTGAATGCGTAACTGAACCAAAAACGAAACCCTGGTCCCCCTACAAACCTCGGTCTTGGTTTGGCTGACGGGCATATGTGAATGCCAAGTGGACTAGAGACCTCCCCAAAACAGACTACATCGCAGGGCATTCTGGGTAAAACAACCCCATGTGTCTAGCACCAGTGGGAGAAATGGCTAGTGGTCTTTTGTCTTCTGGACAAGAGAGAAATCAACAGCTAAAATCTGATGACACTCCATTTTTGTTTGCATCTTGTGAAGAAGAAAGTTGCTCTCAGTATGTTCTTCTTTAGAGGTTTTAGTCCAGTTTCTTTCAGTGGTTCTTGATGCAGCGCCACCACAGGTGAGGAGGTGAACAGGTTTTCAAAGGGTTTGGGTCATTTCACACAGTGCAGGCTGAAAGTGAACCACAACAGCTGAAAATGGGACAAATGTTGCCATTTTGGTCCCCAATGGAACCATGTCTACCAGACTATGGTAATGTGAAAACACTACTAATCTACGATATTCTGACTAAGACATTAGTCCTAATTATTCCTAATCAGTGCTTGTCGTGATTAATGCAATGATCTGCTAAAATCTACACGCTTTTTGTTTTTTAATCTTTCTATAAGATCTCAGGGAATCTTAAGCTAGTCTTGGTTTAGTTGTGTTTCTGGTTTGGAACAGAAACCTGATCTGTATTTAAATGTTTTGGATGGTTTGTTTGGCTGGCTCTTTAATAGTAGACCATATCTCATGTCTCATGTACTCATTGCAACTTTATGTTGATCATTAACACCCTTTGCACATTTGCTGTACTGTTGATCTTGTTCTTTGACAGATTGCCCTCTTCAACATTTTTCCTGTAGAGTTGGTTTAACTGTCTTTAATCTGAAGTTTCAACTGTGATTTCATGAAGGATTTGCTCCTTCAGCTTGCGTTTGAATGCTCACTTACACACCCCAGCGGGACAAACACAATCACAGACATGTGATGGCGACGGCCCCCAATTGCATTTAAAAAGGTTCAAGAGGGACTTCTTTGAAGCTGTTGTCTTTTTCTTTAGAAAGAAAAGCATGTGCTCTTTCGCTCTGGGGCTTGTTGGAGAAGGGACTGAAAGGCTCCTAATGGGAATTAAGCCATAAGCTATGTCACAAATTGCCTTTGATTGTGTCTTTTCATGGTTAAAAGGCAAAATAGGAATGCAGTGTTTTTGCTTTTTAGTGGTGGACTGTGAAAGATTGCTCAAAGGAGCAATGGGAGGTATTTTAGAGTTTCCACATGGTACTGAACATGTGATTTTTTTCTTTTAACCCTATTGATGATGGTGCCATGGTTTTGTGTCTGATTACAGAACCATGGCTCAGAGACAATGAAACTACAACCCAAGGGGTGCTGTGGTGGCACAGGGGCAAAGCACGACTCACATATTGAGGCCATAATCCTCGTGGCAGTGGTCGCAGGTTCGATTCCCGGCCAGGCGACATTTGCCGCATGTCTTCCCCCTCTTTCCTGTCTAACTACTTTCAAATAAAGGCCACTAGATCAAATCAAATACCTTAGAAATGGCACAATAATAGCATTGCTTAATCTAACCATCATATCTAGTGACATTTGATGGTTGGAACTTCAGTGCTCACTTGCTGCCTTTTTAATTTGGCTCATAATTCTCTGGCCTCTTGAGGTAACTCATTACACTCTGACATCTTAATCCCAGATGGTCAGTCGATCCTTCATTGTGTCAGATTGTAAAATCACAGAAAGGTAATGCATCTGGTCATGATGTAGCAGAACACTGTCAATCTCACGTTGATTGCCAGAATACACAAACATTACACAGGACTATGTCAACTTCACAGACTTCTGATGCATGCCAGGACTCGATATTCCACCAAATCCCATTCGTAGAATGACAGTAACTTGCGTAGTATACCGAATTAGCTCCAATAATCTAACCGACGCACTCCAGCAAAAATGTTTATTTTCTTTCTGATTTTTAGTATCAGGGCAAATTTTAAATCGAGTTACTGTATAAAGGACATGGTGTTAAAAGAAGAGGTCGTTCTGTTCTGTTTTGCAGCTCTGTGTGAACTTTGCTGTGGTCTTTAACATGATGCTTTAATTTACTGCGCTCTCACAAGAGCTTTTCTTTAATCAGTCATTCACCGTAGAAGTCGAAAGGCGCAATGCAATTTCTTTCAGACACATAATCCACAAAGGCTTTGCCTCACTTTACTAGTAAACTCTGATCTCATAAAACGGGGGATTTGTATGTGAAAACCCTTTTTTTTCCTTTCATCACTTAAACTATGTGCAAGAGCCACAAAAACTAAATGCTTCCTTACAAGGTGACAAGCATTTAAACCAAAGTGGGTCCTCGAGGGCCGGCATACTACAGGTTAAAACACCACAGTCTCACCTCAAGATAACATGTCATCTATATATTGACATATATTATATATATTATATATTGTGACATCAGTCCATCAATGTCTCTGTTGATAGATGAGGTTTAAAAAAAAAAAAAAGAGAGAAGAAGGTTTTAGGCTTTCCCTCAAAGCATAGATTCTTGCTCACAACTATTTTAGCATCACTGCAGTGCTGCGAACACACAGCCTGGACGTTCTGTTGAGGTGCTGCTCCGCTCTCTCAGAATGCCTCTATGCTTTCTGTGAGCAGAAACAGAAATGAGGGAAGAGAGGCGATTACCGTACATTCGCCTTCTGTCTGGCTTCAGCTCTCACGGTGAAGCGGGGACAAAAATAGAAACGTCAACCAGGAGGCTGACGCTCCATTCTTCTTTCTTTTTTTTTTAGCAGCAGGAAAACCACTGGCACAATGACAAAGCAAAACCCGGCCTCAGATATCTCCATTGTGTAAGAAGACGCATTGACACGCTTCCCAAAAATGCAGCACAACTGATTCATTGGGAATTAAGGACTAAAGTGCAGTTCATCAAACGGTCATGACCACAGTAACAGCCCATAAATAAACGACTGTTTCATTTTTCGTGGAATAGCATAAGTAGGAGAAACATTTTTTTTTTAAAGTTACAATGAGGAAAGGCCAAAGAAACAAATCTAAATGACTTTAGCATCAGTCATGGATTGGCATGCCACAGTTGGATTACCTAAACAAAATCGTCTGATCCTCACAGATACAAAAAGTACTAAGACTTCAACATAGATGGAATCTGATTTGTTGAATTATTTATATTCTATGATCCTGCTTGGCTTGTGCTACCATCATTTCCTTAAAAGGAACACAAACTTTGTTCATTTCTTGTGAAAGAGTCGGGGGTAGATGAAGGGCCAGAGTTAACCAAAGAACCTTAGCGGTAAAACTGTCCTCCTTCTCCAGAAGTCTGCTTGGTTCTGTCGCACAGATCCACTTTGTAGAACATATGGAATCATTAATCACCTACTTGGGTGATAACTCGGTAAGATTATGTTAGATGATCAAGAGCAGGAAGTCAAGAAAAAGGTGACCGAAATGAGCTAGTACTAGGTATGGACGATAAGAACCATTAATTATCCAAAGTGTGATTTTTGTCACTTAAATGCATACAATAACAGCATTTAATCATATTTTCAGATTTATTGCTATTCATTGATACATCTTTATTGACAAAACAGTGGAGAAAATAGGGACAGTTTTAGTGGTCCTTAAACATCAGTTGCAGTGTATTATGTCATTAATAAATCAAAATCTAATTTATCACAATAAATGATAAACGGTACGATAAATGGCCATACTCCCAAGGCTTTAGAGCATCTACAAAGTCCATCTGTATTGAAAACGTTTCAGTAGGGATGACTGATATATTGGCAATGACATCGGTTTCGGCTGATGTTAGTCATTTTTTTAACATATGGGTGTCGGCCTGATGAATAAAACTATTTATTTCCATCTTGTTACTGTTTGTTTCTGGACAGGGAGTGGATGAGGTTGGTCATGTGTTGTTTGTTTGGGTCCGTGTGAGAATGATAGTGATGCAGCAAAGAATTGTGGGAAGTTTAACTGAATCAGTTAGTAGGGTGGTTGATTTTCCTAAGTGTCGAAAGCATAGTGAAATACAGTACATGTAATATATACAATATCAGTAAATATCAGTTACCGGCCATAACAGCCATTTTGGTCATGGATATTATATATATATATTGGCCCACACTTCCCTATTGGTGCATCCTTAGTTTTCAGGAACTTATCATTTTCCTGCTTGACATGGAATCTGATGGTGAGCGAAGTAGAGAAGTTTGCTTAGCTCTTCTCTTCTTATAGCCATGTAGCATGTTTCCCAATGTTGGTTCAAGACCATACTACCTTGCCGCCATTTTGCCAGGCATTTCCGTTTTACGCAGTTTTAATAACCTGCACCTTCTGCAGCATCACTCTTTGTCTTGATGTGATCTGATAATAATAAAGCAGAGAAAAAAACTCATGAATCTGGCTGGTGTGCTTAATGTGCAGCCCTGACCTTGGAGAGTGTGGTCAAGAGCACTGATTCAATAAAAATTGTTGAAACAAGAGCAGAAGGACGGGACAGGAAAGGAGAGAAGCTAAGTAAATGGTGACGAAGGATCCAAAATGTCTGTAAGGGATTGCAGTGCAAGGTCAAAACTCCTCGAGTTTTACTAAAGTATGCATGCAACAAGTCGCGACCTACCGGCACATGTGCACACAGTATCCTGAACCAAAGTTGTATTAAAGACTCCCTTATCTCTCTTCCCCCCCGCCCTAAACTTTGGAGAATGCTGCAACACAGGCTGCAATTAGCGCTGAAACATCAACTCATCTTCTGAAAGTGAAGTGGTACTTTAATGTGGGGAATGCAGCTGAGCCTGCGGGACTGGCTTCAGAGGGAAAAATCAGAGAAATCTTGCCTCCCAGATTAGATTTCAGTAAAACAGACATACAGAGAACAGTGTGTACCAGAACATGTGCGCCTGATGTTGATAGAGCCCTTAATGGAAAAAACCTGATGCGAGCAAAGGTCACACATATTGTTTTCTTTTTTTGTTTTTTTTCCTGACATCCAAAACAAACTGGTTAGGAGCGTTTCGAGCTGGGTGGAACGTGGACAGAAACGTACCTGCGGGTTGTCCTCCATGACGCAGCGGATCTTCTCCACCACGTCGATGCGGCGCAGCCGGTGCAGGGCATTGATCAGCTTGGCCAGGTTGGCCCCGCTGTCTCGAATGGTCCAGTGCTGCAGCGCGGCGTACGCTCGCTCGTGATCGGAGGAGTAGCCATTTGAGAAGGCGGCCACCTCCCGTTCGGTGGCATTGGCCAGCGACTGATAGATGTCCACCCACTGGTTGCCCACTTGGGCCGCCACCAGCTTCAAGATGTCCACCCCTGAGCAGAAACACATACAGATGGGCACGTGTGAAAAGAATGACCCATTAATGGAGGTAAAAGTTGACAATGACAATTTACTGGATCTTAAATTTGCAAGAAATACATGGCTGCTCTCTGTAAATGACCTACAAAGATAGAACAGGACAAAAAGTGGATTTATGACAGGAGTTTCAGAAGCAGCTGCCCATCTAAACTGGCACTCTACCATTTTGGAGGTCAGTGTACTGGTACAGAATTGTGTAATGTCTTCAATGAGACTGAGGCTGCTTTGTGGAGCCTGGAACAACCAGCCAAGTGACATCACTCAATCTCAGCTTGGGCTGGGAGACTTTCACGAGTTTAGACAAGGGTACAAGACAGGCACTCCGGGGTCAAAGTGAGTTATGTAACTCCATGCAAGTCAGACTACATGTTTACAATATCTGAAGGTCGGTCTGCCAACTTTTCATAAAACGTGATTAAAATCACATAGGGAGTACCGCAAGGTCCCATCCTGGGCTCTCTTTTATTTGATATATACAAGTTCACTCTAACTCAGATTATAGCATATCATAAAATAGGTTATCATAACCATGCAGATTATATACAGCCGTGCATCTCAATGTCACCAGGTGATGTCACAAGGGTGATTAACCCTTTGAATCACTGAACAGATGCTTAGAACAAATAAATGTGTGGATGTGCCATAACTTTCTCCAGCTAAACAGAAACAAAACTAAAGTTACTGTCTTTGGAGAAAAGACAGTAATCAAGAGTCAATGCACAACTTCAGTTATTACAGCTGGAAACTAGTGATCAGAATGAAATCTGGGCATAGTGATGAACTCAGACCTCAACCTTCAGACTCACATAAAGACAGTCACAAAGTCGGCCTTCTGTCACCTGAGGAACATTTTGCAGGATTAAAGGACTAATGTCTCAGCAAGAGCTAAAGAGATTCATCAATGTGTTCGTCTTTAGTCACGTTGATTTCTGCAGCAGTGTCTTCACAGATCTGCATAAAAAAGGTAAATTACAAATTAAGTTGATTAAGAATGCTGCTGTTGTGTTCTCACTAAAACTAGGAAAACAGCACATCGCCCCAGTTCTAAAGTCCCTCCACCAGTTCCCTGGAGCTCAGAGAATAGACATTAAAATACTTCAGCTGGTACATAAACCATCAACTCAGAATCAGAACCAAACATGGAGAACAACCATTAAGTTTTTATGCTCCTCTAATCTGGAGCAAACTTCCAGAAAACGACATAAATGCTGAAAACACAGAGTTCCTTTAAATCAAGCCTTGCCTTTGATTAGTAATAACTCAGACATCATTAATTTTAGTCTGTATTCCAACTTTTCATTACTTTTCTTTATTATACCTCTACCATGCTATCATGTAAAGAGCACTTTGAATTGCGTGGTTGCTGAAATGTGCTATACAAATAAACTTATCTTGGCACTTTAGTTCCAATAAATCTCAATCTGCAAGTTCGAAACGCTGACTCAACAACGATTCAATTCACTTTTACATTTTGAGTAACTCATTTAACGCCAACTCGAACTCAGCTTTTTGTTTTCATGCGTCAGCTATTTATTTTGAATTGCAACAAGGACAAGGGTATCCTAGTAGATTGTTGGTAAAACTGAGACATTTCTTCTACAGGTCGTCCACACTCCAATGCAAAATGCAACATTTTGCACCGCAGAAGACGCGGCTTCAACAGGAAGCTGTCAAACCACTTTTTCTTGGTTTCACAAGAAAAAAAAAAAAAAAAGGATCAATATTTTGATACACTGTTGTTTCAGTCGCGAAGAGAAAGACTGTGAGAACTGTTCAGCTGGACTTCTTAACATTTTGAGACATAGTTACCGGGACGAAAGCCTGGCATTCTCAGAACCAAGTGAAGGTTTATCAATTCGAAGCACTTTTCAAAAGAATGTGTTCTTTCTTCATTGAGATCTCAACACGCGGCGTTACGGGAACCGAGGCCCGTCGACGGCAGAAACATGATCTCATTGTGCTCCGTCTACAGCGAGCACATTAGGTCAAAGGTCGTTTGCGGATGGACGGAAACAAACTGTTCAGGTGCTACGTGTGATTTATGAGTTTGTAGAGCAGCAAGCAAGCGATTGTCTTTATCTAATGTAAGGAACGTCTCGTTTTGAAATGAGTGGCTTTGACAGAAAGGACAGTGTTATATTTGCTCCGTTGTTGTTATTCAACCAACCAGCAATGCAGAAAGTGGCAGAAACTAGACACGGACAAGCATTTTCCCACTGTACACAGAGGTTATCATTCCACTGCAGCGATATCTAAGGTTCAGCTCCCAGCAGAGTCCATTAGCTGAGTGTCCTCCCTGTCTACTTCTTCCCCTTTGCTATCTAGAAACTGTCAGATAAAAACCGACCGAGTCCAAAAACCCTAAACCCATCCTGAAAGAAAACCTCCTCAGGTTGGAACTTCCTCAAAAACTCATCCAGGTGCTGGAAACACAAATTCTGGCTTATCTGAAGCTCCCTTTGTTTTATTTAACTTTGATATCTGGGTAGTTAGTTATTAGTCAAGTTTACAGGGATTTTGTTAACCATATTAAAAAAAGTCATATTTTCAGGTTAAGAAAATACGTTTAAAGCTGCAGGATGTCACTTTGATACAACATATTTTGTCACATATCTGTTGAAGATGTAAATATGTCGTGACAGTATGGCATGCAGTGTGAAAAAATTGAGCTCCTCTGTCTGTGTGCGGTGCGGTCCGGTCCAGGAGCGGGCCGTCGCTAAATTCTCCGACCAGAGAATGAAATTGTCTGAACTGAAATGGATATGCTGCCGGACAAAACGCCGCCACACACACACACACACACACACACACCCAGCGCACTTGCACACCCTGAAAACAAACACTGTGTTTCTGGCAACCACCAAACCCAGAGCTGGCCATTAGCTTGCCAGACAGCCCGTCTCCACGGTGCGTCGCGCTTCCTGGTGCGGGGTTCGGAAGTGGCTGCTCGCCTACAAGGAAGAAGAAATGCTGCGTATTCATTGAAAACACATTTCATCCAGAAAGGCTCAACACGGCACAGCGTTCCTCCAGTTTTGATGAGCATCAAGTTGATCCCTGATTACCGTCTGCGGCAGCAAACATGCTAAGTGCATAAATCCAGGATGAGGCGCTCAGACTAGAGAGGAGAGATTAGATTGCTGTAAACTCATAGTAGTGACTCAGGGCGCGACACATATATGAGGAATCACATGTACGTCCTAACTGTACAAACAGAGAAATTAATGAATGCAAAAGTCAAGAGGGAAGTCTTTATGTACATGTGAGGTATGCAAGTTTAAAGAAACAACCAAAAAATACATCCAAGACTGTTTTTCTTCAGCTGAAATCTAACCTTAGCATCAAGATTTAACCCAGGTGTAAGCTGTCACAGTCTTTTATGTGGCAAAGCACAAAATGTTCCAAGGAAAGGCCGTGGGTGCCAAGAGGTGATTTGTTCCTGGGTGTTTTTACACCTGATATTTGTTGGACTCGCTTCGATTGGGGACCAGAACTGAACTGATTTCGGCTGCTGCGGTTCGTTTTCACACTGCACTGCGTCAAACGAGCTAACGACTTTAAAAAAGCTGTTCCTCCTCATCGCCCGTGGTGGCACTGCACCAAGAACTACTGAGAAGAATGACCTCATAACCTCTGAAGAAGAGACAGAGGGCAACTTCCTTCTTCACAAAATGTAAACAAAAATAGAGTAGAATCAGATTTTAGTGGTTGTAGGATTTCTCTTCTGTCGTATCATGAGCCATTTCTTGCGCTAGCGCTACACTAGCTCATTTGTTTTGGGTGTATTTACCCAGAATGCTTTGCGCTATAGTCTGCTTCTTGTTGTTGGATTGGTCTCCGGTCCACTCGGCGTTCACACGCGCATTCGACCCGCGCCAGAGTTCACTTTAACCGAACCGATACCGAGGTTTGTACCAGAGTTCACGTTTTTGGTCCGCCTCATAGTTCGATTGGACATTCACACCTCCCCAAACAAACTGGACTTTCTAGGCAAACAAACTAAAGTTCGATTTGATTTGACCTGATTCTTTGAACATCATATGCCAGTTATATCTTGCCAAACCGAAGACCCACATTAACCGATAATTTCTTACAACTCCGATGTAAGCAAAGTTCACGTAATCTGATCCCAAAACGCTCAAAAAGATTTTATAAAAATCGCCTTAAAACCAAATGAAATCACAACCGTTCCAAATACAAAAATTAATTACAGATTTAGGCCCCAACTGGCTAAACTATATTCTTGAGCCGTTCCAAGGAAGAAAAAAAAAAATGGATAGAACTAATGATTTACAAGAATTGAACAACATTATTCATATCCGTTTTATTTGACCTCAATAAGCAGTGTATCTCTGTCCCAGATGGCTTCAAGCTAAAGCACACACAGCAACACACTACTTCTGCTCCAGATGATACTGCTGATATTTCATCGGGTCAGAGGAGCTCGCGTGCCGGCCTTTTGGGCAGAGAGCCTGTCAAGTCATATCTGCCTCGCTGGCCTCGACACACTGCGGCAAAAAAGAAATCCCCCCCTACTCCGCATACTTCACTAGCTACAGCAAGCTGGACTCATTTAAATGACCTATATAAGTCACGTGAAGATTCAGTGTGTCAGAGTGCAGATGTGTTAGTCTGGTAAGTGGGAAAACTGGGTTTAGTCGAGGCTTATGCTGGATAACGTGCTTGTGTGTTTGCTGTATGGAGAGTCTGCCGTTTAAAGTGGACACAGAAACCTAACAGCGACAGCAAAAACGTCAGTGTGAGAAAGATTCACTAACTGTGTTTCTATCAATGGTTTTTTAGAAGTATCACATTAGGAAAGCTTGATGGAAACAACAGAATTCGAAAAAAACCTCTCAGTTTTGCAACAAAGTTTTTTTACGCTGGCATGTGGTGGCGTTTGACTCTTCCGAAAGAGAAAATACATTCTGATGTCTCAACATTTACCTCACATGACCTGCCAGCTGTTTCCGCTGTCGGACAGCATTAAAATTTCTATTACTACATCTCCAAACAGCTAGTAACATCATCAATACTAGTTCAAAGTGAAAGTCTCTACTTTATGCTAACCATGCCAAGCTAAATTGCTAATGTACCAATCTATGTATTTGGCAATTACTTCTATCACTATTTCCATATAGTTTTGAGCAAAGAACTGTTTGATTAGTTGAAACAAAAACAGACATTTTGTTGTCTCTCACAGTAGTAAACACCCAATTCTCACAGATGTACAGCAGCAGCAACTGTACTTTCACCTTATTACCACAAATAATTTCCAATTAGAACTGTTTAATACAAGGTTTTGCTCTCAAGTTCCATTCCCAGTGTTGTGAGTTTGGTGAGATGTATTAACAAGGTCACACTTATGTGGCTCTCTCAGAGTGAGAGTGGCCCCGTAAGCTAACTACCAGTTTATTAGTTTTTTTTAACAAACCTTTTCCCAGAAATGATGTGTTTTTTTGAAAACACGTTTTAACTTTTCAAACACCACATTGACATAAACAGACCCAAAAAGATGCCTCAGCTCCGAACCCTCTACTAGTCTGTAGCAGGACTTGAAGCAGGGCGGTGTGTGCGTCAGCGTCTTAACAAACACCATTCAGTTGAATTATTCACGACATAGTCCTCTCCCGTTAATTCAGGAACACACAAAACTAAATTGATGAAATATGTGTGCAGCTGTGTGGTAGCACAGCAGGCGCTGCGAAACTCCAACCAGGCAACAACCCCCTCAAATTCTGCTCTTTACAATCAGTCCCAGGCTACCCCGGCCCACCCTGATACTGCACACAGCCGCGCAGTCAAACACATGGCTCCCCGCTGGCTTTGGATGTGGAACTTGGCATTATTAAAGGTGTGGATGTTTAACGAGGAAGGATGGTGGGCAGGTACAATGTTGTTTTTCTTCACGTTTTCCTCCGTATCTTTCTTTGGAACTGTATGCCGTAAATAACATAGCTCAAGACCACACCCACCTGATCTTCTCCTAAGGGTATGACGGTGCTTTTGTGCTGAGTTTTGCTTTCGGGATTAATCTGCTACCTTGAACACCGCTGGTGTTTTCAATAAAGTCATGACGCTGTGAAACACGTTCTCTAGCAAAGATCCAGAAGGAATAGTTCATTTGTGACCAATGTTTACACACTCCGGGGTTCTGGCCAAACTATAATGGGCATCAGAAGGAATAACAGGTGAAAGACACTTCACCCGCCTCGCCTGCTGGTGGTGGTTAGAGGGTCCGGTGATGCTGATTGTATGGGAGCCCCCCTTCTGTCAGACTGTCCAAGAGCAGCTGTGGCTACATAGTAGCTTACCACCATTGGTGGTAACTTTCATACACCTTTATAAAAGTGTGTGTGAATGGGTCAATGAGCTTTGGACTCCTCTGAATTTGATAAAATGCTATACCAGCACAGACCAGTTGAACATATCCTACTTTCCAGAAAAACACTCAGATGAGGCTGTTGTACTACGCCTGAATGATATGCAGACATGGTGCCTGCTACAGAAAAAACTACATGGTTCCCGTGACAACATAGAGCGGCACAAATGTCAATGCACTTTGGATCAACAACTGCATATACTATATGATCATCAGTATCTGTAGTTACACTGCAATTGCCATTGGCCACTTAAACCAGCCTTTGTTTGGCTTTGCATTTTGAGAATTTCCACTTATCCATAAACACACCCAAATTATTATTTTTATCACTTTTTTTTCCCCATTCATGTTAGCAAGATAGCCGGGGCTGTTACAAGTTCAGTAGCTTATCAAATTCGCCAAAGATAATTTATTCAGTGTTCATCACAATGTCTAAAAAAAGTTTGGAAATCAAGGATAGTTGAGATTTGGGGTCAAAATAAAGTGTCAAATATAATCAATTTGTTGCAAAATTTCGTTTTTGCTCAAATCAAAAACCCGTAAGAACTATCTCTACAGTAAAGCACATAACGAGTTAATCAAGCAAAAATGTTTATAAAACTGACTTGGAATATAATTTCAAAATCTAACTTCATGCGACAAACTTTTAATCAACAATCAACCAAACAGATTGTGCATTAGATGGCTACACTCATCTAGTTGCTCTGGAGCCTCAAGAAACACCTGTGGAGAATCAAATGGCAACATTAATGTTCTTTTTTATTACTATATAGCTACAATAGGGAAGGTATACAGAGGAAATTAACATATTATAGCACGGTTTAGTTGAGGGAAAATGTTCAAAAGTTTCAGGGCTTGCAAACGTCTTGGATGTAACCTTTATGAGACATTTTTGTGATTCCTTTTGTGCGACGGCTCCACCCTCACCACAGCAACACAAACCTGGCCCGGGGCCCCGGAAAGCCCTGCCTGGCCTTACTGTGGAGGAGTAGCATTTTGCCCCATTTCCTGGCTGGCTCTGAGCGAATGCCAAGCGGTGCATGTGTGTGATCCATGCTTGAACATTTCCCCTTCTTTTCGCCTTTATTGCCCGACTGCTTTAACTGCTCTAGTAAAGGTGGATTACAACCTTCAAGGGGAGCCAGCCACGCACCTTGGAAGGATTAAGAAGCAGTTTCGTTTTATGTTCCAGAGAATAAATAGCAGCGTAAACTAGCTGTTTGAGTCGCATGTGCATACATATAGCTCCACATAAGTGCATGCATATGGGCACGGCATTACTCATCAGGAGAGAACACACATCGGGAAAACACACATGAGCGCAATAAAGAGAAAGGTTGAAGTGGAAAACAATTCCTCCAACGCTTTGCTAATGCTCAGCTTTCATTGTGACACACAAACACATTTCATCGGGTCCCACTTTCAAGATTACTGATCGATTCTATGCAAGGATTTGTGTACTTTTTGATATTTTTGCTGATTTTTAATATTTTCCCACTTTACACAGCATATTTTATCGTTATTGGAAGAGGTAGACCATCATAGATTGTTGCTTGATTAAGAAGTGAAAGGCAAAACATGTATTAGTTTAAATAGTTTTTTTTTAAATAAAAATCTCAAGTGTTTCAGACATTATTCAACCTCCTCTTATTCTATTGCCATGTTCACACCCAGCCAAATTCTGTATTTATTCACTTTCTTGCTTTGACATGAGTCCCAATTCACATGTTTTCATAACTTTATCATCTAAAATGATATTCAAAAGTAGTCAAACCTATCTGTCGACACAAATGAGCCTCCTGGCGCCATATTTAATTCCTAAAAGAAAGTCGTTGGTGTTTTGAAGCTCTCTGATTGGCTGGTGTAGGTTTTAGTTTTTCGCTACACTGCCCCCTATGGGTTTGGCATGTATAAAACAATGCTGAGGGGCGGCTTTGTGCAACTGAAAACTTTTCTGAAGCCGGTCCCATGTGGGTGATGTTATTTCTTTAAACAATGTCACAGAGATATTCATTTTTATAAAGACCTGGCTAAGTGTGTACAAGCCATAATGACTAAATAAAGTCAGTGCAGCCAATATTCTGCTACCTAGTTAGGAAGTGGAGTCGGCATGTGTAGATTTTAATCTCAGTGTGAGAAGAAAGCTAATGAACAGTCAGCATAATGAAGACCAAGGAACACAGCACAGAAAGATCCAAGAGAAAATAAAAGAGTATATTGCTGCTCTGCCCAGAAATGGCTGGGCTGGACTAGCAAGCTCAGGAAAGCAGGACAGGAAAGCATTAATCAGAGAAGCAACCAATGCAGCAATGGCAACTCTGGAGGAGCAGCAGTTTCTGTGCAAAATGGGACATGCCTTACAGAACTTGGAGTTCATATTACGGGGAGTTTTTGAATTCATTTGAACAAATTTTAAAGCGTATGGGACTTTCCTTCTGCTTTGAACATATGCACTACTTACATGAAAAGTGAAGACAGTAAAATTTGTGGTTTGTGCACGTATTTTAGCAATGAACTGTAGAAGCAACTCTAAACCATCGAACACAATCAACACCGCAGACACAAGACCGGCAACTGAAGTTCTCTTGTCACTGTGTTTGTTTTTTGTTTTTTTTATACTTCATGCATCTTCTTGCAAAGCAAAACTACAGCAAGGAAAAATATTATCATTGACATACTGTACATCAATAACACTCACACTGACACACACCACTGTACTATTTGCTTTCTCTCCATTTATCTCTTTGTTGTCCCGTAAGAGACCCGATCGACCCAATAATGTGCCTTGCCAACCAAACAACAACCCTGGTTCAGCTGAAACCAGATTATTCCAGTTCTCTGTGGGCTGTCACTGAGGGAGCACAGTGTGAGAGAGGCGGGTGGCTCAGCTTCATCTCAACAACACATACACACACACGCGCAAACTTTCAAAGGGGAAACCTGAGTGTATTAACCAAGAAGTTAATACACTCAGGTCTGGGTCACCTCTCTTTGTCTAAGAGAGAAACTGAGACCTGGGAGGTGGAGAAAGCATGTTCCCCACCTTCTGATAGAATGTAACAGATGTAAATACATTCTAGAAGAGAAAGAGTGAGTGTAACTGGAAAAGGAAAGGAGGAAAGAATTGTGTGCAACAGAAAAAACAGACAAAAATAGAGCAATGGCAACAGAAAATGGGAGGCTATAAGAAGGAGACCAAAAAGGAAATGAGAAGCAGTAGAACTGGGAAGACTTTATAAAAGAAAAGACTAAGAGGACCGATATGAAGGTGACAGAAGCAGAAAAGAAAGTTCATGCTGAGGTGAAATTTGAGAACTGAGATCTGGAAGTGAACCTGAGTGTAGACGTTGAGAGAGGACAGCAGCAGAAGGGTGGTACAACAGGGTCATGTCCTCATTTGTGTAACCGCCTCCCTGTACAACATGTGCTCAGGGGTACAATTGATTGGATTAGAAGCTAACAGCAGTTCAAACACATCAACACATGGTTCCACATCAGCAGACGCATGTCGTGACATTCGAGTGGAACTGCGAGTGTGCAACAAGAATTCAATATTTATTCATGAAAGCTAAAACTGTGAAGCAGATTAAGGCATCACTGGTGAGATTCCGAGAACGTCCCAACTGTAGAGTGGTTGATACCTGTTAGAGATGTTCCTACCCTTCATCAGCACCAACTATCTGAAAGGGAACTATTGTACCTATTCTGTGTTTGGCACACAATATACATAAATATTTATACATGGCCAAAAAGTAACCCATCACAGTTAAAGAAGTAGGCTAAATCCTAAAACTCAAAGAAGTAGTCACAAGCTTACCCTGGCCATTGGAGTAGTAGTAGATCCACTTCTCTCTGGCCTGTGTTGGAGTCCCAGATGTCTTCTTGTGAATTGCCTTCTCCACGATGCTGCTTGGGTCCTGCATTGGGCCCTTCTTCAGCACCCGAGAGCTCCTCTTGACGCTGCACACCACGATCACGACCAGCACCAGCAGGAGCAGCAGAACTATCATCCACGGCAGGTGCTCGTTGATGTCAAAATGATCATGCATGGTCGGCCTCGGTGACCCCCTGCGGTTGGGTCTGTAGTAGTTGGAGGCTTCACCCGCATTCCCCAAGTTAACCACGTTACTGATGCCTGTTCCAACCCTAACTACTTCTGGGCCTACTGCACCCTCCATTCTTGGTTTGTTTGCCCCAGGCTCAGGATCAGCATCAGACTCGCCCAATTCTTTCTTGAGATCCATGGCTTGCTTTCGAGCCACCAACAAGGGAGTCCATGACGCATCCTGATTTGGTGGGGTGGGGACGCCAGAATGGGTAAGCATTAACTCCGGTCCTCCGTCTTCCCCGCCTACAGCTTTCCTCAGTTGAATGGCTGCTGACTGGCTCAAGGGATCTGTGATGTTTGACAATGGATTTGATGGAGACAAAGATATGGTAATAAGATTAGGAAAAGGAACACAGAGCTGGTACACAAGAGATAAGTAGCAACAGAGACACAGACATAGGGAATTAAATTCACTCAATTTGAGGTATGCTCACCCTGATCAGGAAAACAGAAGGTATTACAGGAGGAAATCCTCATCCACGCAAACAATCTGGGACACTAGCATTGTAACCAGTGGTAGCTTCTTTTTTCTGTTATCTGTGTCTGGCATTTACTTAGGAAGAGTCTAGTACTTCTGAGGTGTTGAGATGGCTATATTTTATAAAAGCTAACCAAAAAACCGATACGATCAATTGGGGAAGAGCTGGTGCTGAATAGAACTTACTCTTGGTTATTATCGACTGCTCGCATGCATCAGGATTCCATTGTGATATCTTATGTTTTAATAGTTTAAGTTAAGCATATGTCCAGTTGAGTGAATTTAATTGGATTTTCAACCTGTTACAATAAATGATACTGGAAGTTGGCAAAAATGGAGTGACATTCTTCGATCATGCCATACGACATTAAGCTTAGTAACTCAGCAATTGTCTAATTCTCTGCAAGTAAGCGGGAGAAGTTTCAGGATATCAGTTAGCTGGCATGACTGTAGAGCAGTGGCCTCAAACTCCAGTTCTTCTGTCTTGCAACTTTTCAGCACATCTGGCACCAATATTAGCTCATTAGCAGAGCTCTGTAAAGCTTGGCTCCATACTAGTGACACTGTTCACTCCAGTCCAGTAGGTGACAGTAAATGCACCTTAAGTAGCTTTGTCAACCACAAATAAAACTCAAAAGAAGAAGAGAGACATCTAGAGGTTGCAGTACACAGACCCTTGAGGACTGGAGTTTGAGACCACTGCAATGGAGAAATATTTGATACTTCAATCAGGAAAAAGTGTCACTCTACAGGTTAATAATTGAGTGCAAAAGCAAGCATTTTTAAAGAGTTTTCTCCTAATATTTTAATTCCAGGTATAGCTCCAAATGTTTTAAGTGTGGAGTCTTATGAGGACCCTCATCTGCAACCTCATAAGCCATAACTCTGCTAGTCTTCCATTGGCCTTAGAACAGCTTTAACCTCTGGTGCAATAATTCAAAACAGTGTCAAAAACGCTGTTTAGAAAGGTTGGTGCATAATGACGTGATGGCACCGTGCATTCCTGGTCAACCACACCCCAAAGGAGAACATTGTCATATTTAGAAGCCATCAGACGGTTGGTACACTGCAGTCATAAAGGGATAGACATGGTTAGCAAAAATACTCAGGTAGAGTGTTGTTCTTAAATGACATTTGATTGGTATAAAGCGACCCTTAGCTGAGAAAGAAGAACTTTTCCCAATCTCCTATTGTCCAGTTTTGTTGAGGCTGAGTCATATTTTAGCCCCAGGCTCCTAAAATTAGCCAGTGCAAGTTATAACTTGCTTCAAAGGTCTACATATTGTATGTTCAGAGATGGTTTTCCACATAGCTTGGTTTCAATAGTGGTCATTTAAACTACTGCTGTCTTTTTGCTATTTTAAAACAGTTTTGCTCATCACCTCCTCAAAGCAGACAACTGTGTCACATTGAGTCAATTAAAAGCACTTTTTTCTTTGTTCTGATGCTCAAATTGAGATGCATAAATGCACTGAGTTCCTTCAGTGTGGCAGGCTGATTCCCTGTTAAGTGGCTACTGAGTGTACATTTCAGGCTTTGCTAGAGAATGATTTCAAATTGGTACCGTCACTGCACAGTAAAAAAAGAAAAAACAGATTATAGTAATGCCAATGAGCTTTTCCCCAGAAGTTACATTCGGAGACGACAAAACACACGCGTCACAAATTGTGAACCATCAAGCTGTGGCTGTGTTCCCTGGACTGTAAGGACCCTTAATCTCTGTCTGCTCCCACTGCTTTGCTCCAGCCATGGCTGGTAATCACACAGCAGATGCAGTCCAAAATTGCTCACACCACAGTCTGCTTGTAGATTAAATTGAAGCCAGGGGATACCTAATCAAGATTCGACTCAGCCGAAGGAACAGTTTGAAAAGTTGTCCTGGCCGACACTTCACAGTCAGTGCTGGACGCATCAGTTGGATGGGGGGCAGTTAGGGTGGTGTGTTGCTCCCACCACTAACAACAGCTGCAGAGTTAGTGCTCTCCAGGCATGGAAGAGAAAAAGTATGGTTTGTCAATGTCAGTGCGTCACGTCCTGCCATTGATTATCGATGCAATCTCCAGCACCTCCCTGCTGCTTCCTGTGCTTCAGCACCCCTAATGATGATGGGATCTGAGTTCCATAATCTCTAAACTGTCATTCAGATGTGTAACAATCCTATTTATCCTCTCATCAGCAGAACATTGCCCAGGTGCGACTCTAATCCAGAAATTAAAAGTGACATTTTGACAAGAACTCTAAAGCAGGGAGAGAAACCGCTCAATGACAAACGCAAGGACACAGAAGGTGTTGGGGCATTTCAGAGTCTTTGGCTTTATACAGACACGCTTCTGAATATACGTCGCTGTCAAATGTATGACAGGTTATGTGGCTCCAGATTTATGGGTCTCAAAGGACGAATTTAAGAGCTTTCAGTCCAAATTGAGTCTACTGACACTAATCCAGTATTTAGATAGGTACTATATTACCATATGTTATTGTTTATTACAAGTGTTTCATGAAAACTAGTCAAAGAGCAGATTGTATATGTTTTCTTAAGCTAGTGAAATATGTCAAAATACTTATTTATGTTAAGAGTGTATGTTTAAATTAGTGGTGAAGCTTAACTGATGGGTCTGTAACTAATTAAATGCAATTATTTGCATTTTAAATCAAAAACCATATTGGCAAAAGCAACATTTTCAATAAAAAAAATTGCTGCTAGCTTAGTGAATGAAAATACATATGAGCTCAACTACAAGAGTATTTCAGGAACCCCTGATCATTCATGGAACTTTTTTAAAAGTAAAAAAAAATAATAATAATCTTTCTTCAGAAATGTGGACGGTAGACGCTGACATTAGCATTTGGGTTGTCTGTGCTGCTGCTATATGTTTAGTTCTGAGATGCTATTTTAAGCTGCAAAAGATTCACTGATAAGCTAATTGCTTTCAGCACAACATTTCCAGAGTCCAATCAGACTGTTTTTTGTTGTTTTTTTTTTAAATAGGATTAATCCTCAGAGGGCCAAGAGAAGCAGCTTTGTCGTCCATCGTCCATCGTTGTTGTTTGCGATTGTTGCTTGTGCGTCAGATTTACAGGCATACGAGAAACACAATACAAAGGTTCCTCCTCTGGGCTTTTGTAAGTAAATGAGCAAATTGTATTTAAAGAACTTCCTGTGCTAGATTCCATTTATTCAATGATTTGAAATCGCCACGTTAAAGTCTGGGCCCTAGCTTAAATAAAACCTGAAGGGCCTGGAGAAGCCTACAGCCCACACTGTGTAAGGTGGATATAACAATCAATGCAACATCTCTGCTGAACATTTCTGGTTGCTAGGAGATGTGTGATGTAACCTCCAATTATCTGAGTTATAGAAGAAAAAAAAAGGAACACAAACTGACTTCCTCTACAGAAACTTTACAACTCAATCTGATCTTCCTCTTCTTTCAGAATGAGGGTGACCACCCCCTCCTCTATCATTGGTAAATAGCAGGTGTAAGCTAACAGCCCCAACCACTCGCCCACCCCCCACCATGGTTCTAACAGCTCAGACGGTGTCAAATTAACTGGCTCAAAGGCCATCGATCCCCTGCCAACACAAACAGCAGTGACAGTATTATGGCTGTGGGGGGGGGGTTAGTGGAGGAGAGCTATGCTAGCTATGGATGGTTGATTCTGAGAAATGACTGCTTGGCTGGCTCAGACGAGCATGACGTAAGAACGGGTAAAGACATGACGAGTCAGGCAAACAAACGGGACAATGTAGGGGAACTACCAAGGGTTTTTTCTCTACCAACAGGAGAACAAGAAAAGAAGAAAGATGAAACAAGAGGACAGAAATAACCTTGAGTCACCTTGAAAATGCAATCATTCCTGGCATACATGAGCAGCCTGCTTTTTCCGTGCCAACAGATATCCCACCTATGGGAATTCTAGCCTGGACGAGACGGGGGGGCATTTGTGCAATGAGGATGCGGCACTTCAAAAAAATACATAATGTGCAGCTATGTAAGTTTTATTAGCAAATGCAGTCACTTATGTTTCCTGTCATTTCTCCTCTAGGAGTTTGCTTTTACTGAGACTAATAAATACCAGGAAGTTCATCTGAATGGGAATTCTTCTCAACAAAAGAGAAGTGCATTATGGCCGCCTCACCTTTACGTGCATGTCCATTCAACGATGGGGAGACTGAGGACATCATCGTCTCCTGAACAAACACAGCCTGTGCAGGCCCCAGTGGAGTGGTCGGGGGGACAGATGGCAAAGTGGCAGAAGGGGGTCCACACACGTTATCCGTCTGTCTTGTCCCCGGTGTCAACAGCAGCCTTGCCAGAGCTTTGCAGTTCGTGTGATTTCTGCAACTCATGGCGCTGGATTCCACCTGAGAAAACGTGCCCTTCGTGCACGGCTTGCAGAGAACGTCTTCCTTTTCGTTGCCGCGCCTTTTGACCCGGGACCCCGGCGGGCACAGGGAGTGGGGCTTGCACTCCAGACCGCCGCCCTTTGACAAGAATGTGTTGGGCGGACAGGTGCAGACTCGGTCCTGGGTGGCCGTGCACGGCACCTTCTCGACGAAGCCCGCGGGACACGGAGCCCGACAGCGGTGGCATTGCTGGACACCGTTCTCTCCCCGTGTGAAGGTGCCCCTGGGGCAGGGGCTGCACTCCCTCACTGTTGTCGGAGAGCAGTGGACAGAGACATAGGTGCCTGCTGGGCACTTGTCACAGACCAGCTGGGTGCCAGAGTCCCGGTCTGTGTGCTGATAGTGGCGTGGAGAGAGGAGGGGCTGGTCGTCTGAGGTGGATGTGGTCAAAGCTCGGGCTGAGATGTCAGCCACCACCGTGCACAGGAGCTGAGAGGAGAACAGGAAAGAGCAGGTCAGTTGGTTTAGCATATGAATGATTTTCATCGTGCTTTCTTCTGACATCTGCTTTCTCTGTTCGGATGGTAGTTGAAGACATTAGTGCCAAAGTTACTAACGTGACTTTTTTGTCCTGATTTGTCTTAAGTGGCTACACATGTAAAAACTGAAGGGTGTTAAGTTACAGCTATATCCTGAAACCTCTGCCATCGTAGAATTCCTCATAATGAAACTCATTGACTCATCCTGAGACTCAACCAGCACAGAGTTTGTGGGCTTTTTGTCACAGCTGATGATTCACCCCCAGTGTAAGCTGTTGTTGTTGCTTTGCCTCCACAGAATGCCCTCTCACCTCTGCTCGGAAGTTGTCAGCTTCCTGGAATGACACACACCTCTGGGTTCAACATCACAGACATAGACTGAGTCATGCCTGCGTAACACTACCTGGAACACGAAAGGCTCAGATATTCCACTTTGGAATATCTGAGCACTGTTTTGTAGCTTTATTAAGTTTTAACTCTCAAACTAAAGATGGTAAAAGCTGCTCCACATGGTAAAGCTGTGTGGTTTAAAGAGTGAAATACTTTCTGAAACAAATGGATCATACAACCTGCACTACACCAGTAGACAGTGGTCTACTGGTAAGAAGTGTCATGTAATGTACATATGTGCATAGCCTGAGTCAGTTAACCAAAGTGCCCTTCACAGTCGTAAACCGAGGGTGGGACATTCTGTTTTAGGATTTGCTGCAGGTATTCCAGGTTCTACCAACATGTTTAACTGTATGTATGATGCTGTTTCTCCTAAATCTTTTTAGTTTAGAAACTTTGTGGTGGTGCAGTTCATGGCACTGCTCCCTAGGCGAAAGAATATCCAGGGTTCTTCTTTGTGTGGATTCTGCATGTTTAACCATACATGTTGTCTATGGCTGTTCGTCCTGAGTCGATGTGTTGCTTCGTGATAGACTGGTGTACTGTTCACAGTGTACCCTGATGCAACCCTGGATTGTTGAGCAGGTATTGAAAATAGGTGGATGTTTTACTTGTACACCATCCAACAGGAGAGAACCTTCTAAAGAATCTCACTTTTGTCTCGCCAGTCCCCTGGATATGTCCCCAAAGATCATCGGATGTTTTTTTAGCACATGTGCAATGGGACAGGGTGTTCTTTTGAGTCACTAGTGATTTTAGACTAGGAACTCTTTCATGATGCTATTCTTGCTGCTGAATCATGAACACTGACATTAACTGAGTAAAGCTGTAGTGCTTTAGGTGTTTGTCTTTTATGAATTCCTGGATAAATCGCTGATGTCCTATCGTCCAATCAATACGCCATCATTTCTTTTGGAGTGATGTTGTTAGGCCAGTCCAGTAATTGAGTAATTAACTATAATTTAATTGTTCATTATTCATTTATGTTTTTAATATGTATGGATAATGTCTCTGACTCTGGTTTACTAGAGTCCCAAAGCTTTCAAAATGGCTTTTCAACCCCTTTCAGGCTGAGAAATGTAAATGAAAAACATAGGCTCAGGTTGGACAGCATAGTCAAAATTTATTTAATATAAATAAAATCATATTTTGTAAAGTGCATATTTAGTCTTCGGAGGTTATAGTTGCTTTACAATGACAGTTATTTCCCATATTTTTAATCTGATACAGGGCACATACTTTCCTTAACCCTTTTTAGCCTTATAATTTGTATACCAGTCCATGTTACTTGGACACTAAGTCTTCACTAGAAAGATTTTACACCCAGATTACATAGGAGTTGAAAGGAAAAATCTGAGGTATGATTGGAAATATTTTTTAAAACGTAATTTCTAAAAATCAGTCCTTATAGTAATTACGGAAACACTAGCAATACCTTCAGAGCTGACAGGGTTGTCCCTTCATCCACCAGTCTGCTGCCCTTTCATCACCACAACGTCCATCCAGCCCATTGTGCTCATTCCCAGAACCTCATCCATAAACATCAGAGCATGCCGTCAACACACAGCGTCCAACTCTGTTGCGTCAGTGATATCAATGCGTTCATTCACATCCATGTTCAAAGTGAAACATTCTGGCAGGGAGCGAATGTCGTGGGAAATCGAGAACATTCTGCTGGTTCCAGGGAACAATGGACAATCTGCCCCGGCTCTCTCTGCTGGTTTAGTCTTCAGAATGACCTTAGCTTGACCCTTATTGTTGTGTACTTATTTAGCAATCAGTGCGAGTTTTGATCAAAAACCTTAAATAAAGGATAAGTGTTCAATGTTGGAAAGGGTACTAAATACCCAAATTTTATTCAATGAGGAAATGTGGAAAAATTCTGGAAAAATATTTGTTTTTTCCAGTACTAAGATATGCTGTTCATCCACAAAGTGTTAAAGTACCATATCCCAGTATGATACCATCAGATATGTTAGATGTCTGTCAGATGAAGGTCATTCCAAAGCTGCATTTTGTTCTCTCATGAAATCCTGTTGTTTACTTGTTCTATTTGAACTCACCATGATGCTGAAAAGTAAAAATTCTTTTCAGCTATGGCTTTCTAGCAGACACAGGAAGGTTTTGGGAACTGACTGGTATTCAAAACTGTCATAAAGAGACAGATATTAAAATTTCAAGTACAAACTATGCACATAATTTTCTTGCAAATCCGTCAGCGTTGCCGTCAGGTTCTTAGCAGCCATTTTGTCCCATTTCAAACTTAATCGTCCTGTATTTTCTGCTCCATAACCGCTAATTTTTTCATGTAGAAATATGTTGATAAATTACCAAAGAATGTGAATTTACAATAATAAGGTAATTTCATTTTTTTTAAAGTAGCATTGTTAAGCATACAGCGACTGTCCCTGACAGCAGGGATAAATGTTGTTTGTAGCCTTCTCTTGACTGATACCTTCCTACAGTGATGCTCCTCGGCAAACTGTCCACAAACTATGGCATTACTAAAGAATGCAAATGAGCTGATATCAGGACAATCCTTCAGGGACAGCAGAACTTTGACTATAATCCATCAAATCAGCAAAGCATTCATTTAAGGGTGTGCAGACTTGTGCAATCAGGCTCCTGGAGTGTTTTTATCTTCTATATTTTCAGATTTGAGCCCCAGACTTTACATCACTGGTACTTTATCCAAGGTAAACATAGATCTTTGATTTGAATTTTGTCTGTCTTCTAGAAGAAATACTCACCAGTTCTTTTAAGACCGAGACTATAGGGTTAAAAGGCTGCTGATTGGTCCAGGTCAGGGCTCCATCTTTTGGGCTTTCTAAGCAGACAGATTCCACATGTCTCAGCCTTTTTTAACCATATGGTGCTAAGCACTGTGACAGCTGCTACTCAGCGTGTTAAGGGAGCAGTGTGATGGGCTAATGGCAGCTAAACACCTGCTCCTAATTGGCTGCTTGTTCATATCTGTGTTTCCTTCCCTTTGTGGTCAACAACCCCCCTGCGATCATCTAGACTAAAATCAGCCTTGTCATTTAGAAAATGAAAAAAAAAAAGGCAAAGCCATCAAAGACAAAAAGCAGCAGAGGAAACAAAGTGCAGTACTAGCATTTTCACACTACACATACACACTTAGAAAAATGCACACACACCGCATGGAGATACTGTCTGGAGCCACTGTAGCAGCCGCCTCTGCTGATCAGCACTACATTAATCCATTTCAGTCCTTCTGCTGCCAGGGTTGGGCCTTTCCTGCCAACTCCTTCTCAATCCGCCTGCAGCACTAAATACATGATCTGCCTGGGGCACAGGACGGCTGACCAATCAGGGACCATGATTCAAGGTGGGTTAAGCCTGGGGACAGGGCAATTTTATTTACCCCGACCTCAACTATCATCTCTGCATACAAAGTTGACATGCATGAGTTATCCTAAAGTCTCTGAGTCCCAAGTCCAAACTCTTTCTGTCACAGATTCAGAAGAAAATGTTGAAGAATATTACAACTAAACAGAGCTCTGTGAGGTCTTTAGTTTTTTGTGATTCCGCAACAGTGGGAATTCAGATAAATTCAACAAGTAGCTGCATTTTGTTTGTGCGGACACATAATGGTAAGTTTGTTGAAAATCTTCCTCAAAAAATGGTCAAACTGAAAACATTGTGTTTCAGTAAGTGCTACCTCCCACCAGCAGGTGGCAGTAGGTCTTATGGGCTCAAAAGGCAAAGTTTTTCCACTACCTGTGGTAAAACCCAGCATAAAAGTAACGGCTGCTCTTTGTTCTCTAATCTTCCCTAAGGGTGTTTTCACACCTGACTGTCTGGTAGCCTGTGGGGGCGCCGCAGCAAGAACCTATGAAGGAAACAACATGAACATTTCTGAAGAAGAACTAAGAGGAACATCCTTCTTCACGAAATGCAAACAAAAATTAAATGTAGGATTTCTCTTTTTTCTTTCTCAAATGACAACAATCCATTTCTTCCGCTAGCTCTATATACACACATTTGTTTTGGTTGTATTTACCCAGAATGCCCTGAGCTATAGTCCACTTCCTGCTTTTGGTGCTGTCTTCCATCCAGTAGGTGTTCACACAACACAAACCATTCCAGAGTTTACTTCCACCATGGTGAGAGATAACTTTGTAAGAGGAGAGAGTTTGGTCCACATCAGAGTTTGATTAGACGTTCACACCTAACAAATGAACAAGACTTTCTAGAGAAACGGACTGGAGTTGGATTAAAGCGGACTAAACAGGGGTGAGATGAATGCACTATCCCCCCCCCCAAAAAAAAAAACAACAACAAAAAAAAAAACATTACAGAACCAGAAACTGAACACCTGGAAAAATTTTGAAATGACATAACTCTAACTGTTCTCTGTTTATTGTCTTCTGAGGGCAGTTGGTTGTACTAATTTTTATTTAAGGCTACCAGTGTGAATACGAATGCATCCCACACTATCAGATGTGCCTTGAAAAAATATATATATAATTCAAAATGCATCTATTGTTTCACAGTGACGCCGTATTTTCTGTTGATCTATCTAATAATCTAATAAAATGCCTTGAGGTTTTTTAGGTGTAACGTGAAAAACTCTCTTATGGAGGCATATGAGGAAACTAAAACACCCACAGGCACACTCAAAGCCTGTCAATAGGACAGGAATTCTCAGCCTCCAGCAGCAGTTACAGTGTGATTCATCCAGCGACATGTCCAGCTCTCATCTAATCGCATGCGAGCATCGGATGCCAGGTCAACACATGATTTAAACATAACCTCAATTGCTTCAACTTCCCTGTTTTTTTTTTCTCCGACAGTATAAAATAGTCTAAACATTTCCGGCATGTGATGGATTGCCAAAGCAGTACGCATACTTCATCACGCAATGTTTGTTTGGTTCCCTCTGTCAAAAATGCTGAATAGTGTCCTGCATTTGATTAGAATCGGGGCCACAGCTTCTTGGCTGGAGCACAAACCCTGTGGAAGTTAAGGACAAGGAAATCCAACCAGCGGACACATTAGATGAAGAACAGACAGCGGCGAATATGAGCGTCTTAACATATCCAAACATTGTCCTAAAATAAACCGCTTGCAGACGCCCATCACCACAACCAGCCTGCCACTGACAAGATGTTTGTCTGTAAGGCGTTTGATATGGTTTCAGTCTTCTGACCTCTTTGACACGGATTTTAAGTCAGCATTAATGCATGTTTCTCAACTTCCACTGAAATCCCATGGAGGTGTACACCAGGGATCCATTCTTGGTCATCCTACTTTTTCATATTACCTTCTTCGATTATTTTCCGTAAAGAATAATTTTTTGTTGTTGTTATTTTCTTTTTTTTATTTTTATGCAGACAACTGTCAGGATCATCTTCAGCTGAAGCATATTGCTCTGTCAAGCTGTCTCTTGGATTGCATTGTTGACTATTTGAGATAGATGGCGCTCTCACAAACAAGAAGAAAATGATGACAAATTTGGGTGCAACGTTTCTTACTTTTACAGACTCAAATTCCCAGATTTCTCAGTCTTTCTGAGACACTTTGAAAAAAATCACTGGGTAACTTACAGTACACGTTTATGGCGTCTAAAGATGGATGGATGGATGGATGGATGGATGGATGGATATTTATTACATTTTCCTACATTTATCCATATCAGGAACATACCAGAGTACAGTACACCTCCAGTTTTCAGAGGGGTTAGGGTTACAATAATAGGTAAAAGGCTAAAAACTTTGTATTTTAATAGTTCAGACACCAAATATACCTTAATCTGCATTAATATCGAGAGAATATAGAATATTTTAGATATGCTCTGTGGAAAAACCCGCAAAAATTTGGAGAATTTATCTCCAAATATAGCTAACGAGCCAGCCTTAGCAAACAGTTCAAGAATGAAATTCCTACAAAAAACTGTTGCTTCTGTTGTTACTGTTACGTCATTAACAGTATATGCCGAGTCATGTTAAGTACAACAAGTGGCTGTTTAAAACAAATGTGTTGCATAAAGACGCGTGTGCATGCATGGGTGGAACGGCTTTGGCAGACACTAGAATGTCATTACTGTTCAATTAAAGTATGGCTCACAACACACCCAGTCAAATCAAAATTGCATCAAAAGTACACACATAAGTACTTCCACTAATACACACACACATACACGTTTGCCTGGCACCTGCTGCAGTGTGTCCCAGTGCTATCGTCCAGCACAGCTGAGAGAAAGAGGCTCTGTTTAGACTCATTCACACTGGATTGTCACTGACAATAACTGGCGACGATTATCTGTTGAGATGTTTCCACTTCTCTGCTAATGACGGAAGCTAGGAGCTCTGCCAGCTGAGCTGTGTTCTTCCTTTGTGGTGAAAAGTGACGTCTGAACTGTTAACTTTGGTTGTCTGGGATGTCTTTGTTGAACAATTTCATACACTGTGGGTATGTTGGAATTAAAGTCATTGCATTAAGAGGGATTTTTAGCATAAAACTAAAGATTATAGACAAACCGAAAACCTAATTTACTCATTTCGTTATGCCACCACCACAAACGTCTGTATTTATTGGGATTTCATGTGGTAGACTAAAGTAGTCTGTTTTGTAGCATGATGGTCATTTCACAATGGAGTCAGTGTATTCAGGGCGGATCGAGTATTAATTTTGAAAATCACATCTAATTCTCCATCGACTTCATCTATTATTTGCTACGTTGTGTTGGTCCATCGCATAAGATCCCAATAAACATCTAAACGGGTGTGAATCTGCAGAGCAAATGCACATCTTCCGCATTTAATCCATTGTAAATTACTGTCACAGATTCCTCATCAACATATGTTTACCAGTAATGCCTGTTGATGCATATTCAACACATACCAAGAATCACCAAGTATACCTAGGTTTGAGAATAGCATAATCAATACGTAGATGTACATTTGTTTTATGATTTATATTCAAATACTAACCTAACAGAATCTGTTGAACAAGAAAAACAAATAATGTATTTTTATATAATAAATATTTTCAGAAAGTAAGGAGTTCACCTGCAATTATGACTGGATGTCATCTATCAATCTATAGACTCACTTAAAATTCCAATGATTTTCTTCTTTTTTTTATGATTGCAATGAATCCAACAAATTCTATATCTGGACAATAAACCAACAAACATCTTTGCAGCCTTTTCGGGACTGATTCTGGATAACAATAGACTGCTGGCTGCCCTTTCTTTGTCCCCAACTGCAAACTTTTCCCCCCTTTTGTTCTGTCCACCCACTGTTAAACTTCCACCTAAGAATACTTTTTACTTACAATAAAATAAAATGATATCTTTTTGTCAATTTCTCTCTCTATCTCTTTATCTTTCACCATTTGACAGTCATTTCAGTCAATTGATTTCAAGTTGATTCAGAATTTTTTAATTTTTTTTTTCACAAAAACACGCACTGTCCCTTTAAATGGAGAACCTGCCGAAGCAGCCCCTTAGAATAAACAATGAAAAGCAGTCCGTGGAGAGAGTTGGGTGGATATGTGATGCACTCACCACGGCGGACACATGGATGACAGACATCATCCTGAATCAGAGAGCACGGATGAGGGTCGAGCAAACGTCCTTGTCCAAGTTGTCTGCTTGAGTAACACTTCTCATCTCTAGATGTTACTGATCATCACCACCGTGGTCCTCCACAGCACACCGGAGGAGGGGGAGCTGGTCGGGGCTCTGGGCTGCTCTGTTTTATACTCTGTGTCTCCGGGTGGAGCGGGCTGAGGGCTCGATTCACTCAGGACGCTGCGCTGGATTCCCATAGCGATGATGGATGCCGCCTCGCCCCTGCCGGTTCAGTCGGGTGTGCAGTGCGGCTCGCAGCCTCGCTGCAGACCTCCACAGACAGCGCAGCGCTGACGTAAAGCTGGTGGGCGGGACTTAGCGGGTCTTCTCGCCAATGGCAGTTCCGCGAGAGGCATGCACGTGCGCCGAACCGCAATTGTGAATCGAGAAGGGAGGAGAAGAAGAAGCTCCCCCGGTGAGATCTGTAATGTCATGTCCTCGGTGTGAGGAGACTGTGGGATGAGAGACTGACACTGTGTGACAGTCTGAGGCCAGGAACTTGTAATAAATACCTCTCCCGGTCCCATTAGTCCCATTCGGCTTGTTCCACTGGTAGTCAAGGCTCAAGCTGTTCTTCAATAAATCAAAATCCACCCGCCTTCATTCTGAAAAGAAAATATAGCCTATGTACTTACCGTTTGTAATGTTACACGCAGTGTTGTCAGTAACGCGTTACTGACGTCGGAGCACTTTTTTCAGTAACGAGTAATCTAACGCGTTGCTATTTCAAATCCAGTA